>PVJN01002812.1:0-111236 GCA_004026805.1 Lasiurus borealis | reverse complement strand
GGAACTACAGTTCAGTGCACTTGCAAGCTTTTGTCTCCTTCCCGCTTGAGAAAGCCAGCTGTGCACTCAATTGCCAGTCCTCTCTGTGCACACCTCTCAGTACCCCTGCCTCCTGCAACTCCTCTGAGTCTCTGTGTGTTTTTCTCTTTCCTTCTAGTTGTAGGATTTCCACTCAGCCAGCCTTCCTGTGGTTCTGGATGATGTCCATTTTGTCTTTTAGTTGTAGTTTTGAAATTGTTGTGCGAGGCAGCAGTTTAGGTTTTTACCTATACTGCCATCTTGCTTTCTCCTGAAAAAGTATTTAAAAAGTTGCAGTTCTGTCTTTTGACTGCTAACATATTTTTAAACTTAATATATACAGTTAAACACCTTTATTCTTTCTTTGGGTATTCAACAAATATGCTCTTTCCTATTATATTTATGGAGCATGTTTGTATGTTCTAATATTGCAAGTAGGTATATAATATAAATATCTCCTCAAGGAAGGAAGGAAGGTACATCATGCATCTAAAGTGATGAATTAAGTAAATAGCAGCATATGGTAAGATAGGAAATGAAGAAATGAGGGAAAACTGATCATTTTTAGCTGCTACTTTGTTTCAAATTAAGGGTTTTGTTAGGAGTGCCATAGTGTTTAATGGAAAGAATGACCATTGTTGACTATACTGGAAGATAAGCGGAGGACGTGATAATAGAGCAGGATGGATGGCACTAAGTACTCCTATTACAAATGAAAGAGATAGGAGAGGAGAAGATGGATGGGGCCAAGGTAATTGGATAATTAAAGACATGGGAAGGGAAGTGGCAGTTAGGAGACAGACTCCTAGTAGTAGCTTTATCACCAGGAATTAGATTTTAAGCAATTACGAATTGAATAAAATAGATAGATACAATTACATGGTGAAAAAGATGCAACAGAATCTTCAGACTTGCTTTGGGGAAGGAAGGACATAGGAGGAAGTATACTCACTGGTTCATATCTTTGAGTGATTGAGAGTTCTCTCACTTTATAACCGATACAGCAGGGCTTCGGGAGAGTCAGTAAACAGCCAAGCAGTCAAGCAGTCACTGCTTCTTTAGCCATGACTTCATCTTCCAGAAGGTCTTTACTCTTCGGAAAATTTATTTTTTTCCATGCCATTAGCCAAGTGCCAGGCAGAATAGATTCGATTTCTTCTGCCACTACTCTTTGTTCTGGTTCTGCAAACCAAAAAATAGAACGGGATGCATGGCCAGAGCGAGCGATATCAGTGAATATTAAAAAACTTCTTCAACTTGTTTTGTTCTGAGACTATGATATTTATAATGAAAATAACTGGTTATTTCAAATAATTGCTTGATTATTAATGCTGAGGTTGAATTACACATTGCTAAGTAACTAGGGTAAGTAGGGCACTAATGGTGTCATTGTTTGGCTGAATTTTTTCAACAACTTATTTCAGGAAGCTTTTTATAGATTCCAGGGATTTGGGAGTCATATTATCCACTTATTAATTGATTTCAATTTACAGAATATGTGTGTGTATAAAAAATAAAAAAAATTATATACATATATATGTGTATATATATATATATATATGTATATATGTATATAATTTTTTAAAAAAAATTTTACAGAGGGGAAGGGAGAGGGGTAGAGAGTTAGAAACATTGATGAAAGAGAAACATCGATCAGCTGCCTTTTTACACACCTCCTATTGGGGATGTGCCTCCAACCAAGGTACATGCCCTTCACCGGAACTGAACCTGAGACCTTTAAGTTCGCAGGCTCTATCCACTGAGCCAAACATGTTAGGGCCAGAATATATTTTTAAGTCCAAATCTATTTCCATCTCCACCCTGATTCTAGTTTGATATATAAAACACCATTTGTTTTGTTGTTCAGTGGATGTCTATTCATTCATTTATATATTCATCTACTCAGCATTAGTATTATTAAAAACACAGAGATCTGCATATTAATCGGGATAAATATTTTTCATGCTTAATAATCCAATTTTATATGTATTAGAATTCTGTTACCTAATTTAACTTCAAATTATTCTGGCAATAGTTTATAGAAATGAATATTATCTTATCACATTATGATAGTTGATAGGAGGTAGGAATATACCATGATTATAGGAATATATAAAGTTGATGTATTTATTTTATTAAAACTATTTAAAATTTTCAAAATCAGCCAATGTCACCAACTCTGTAGCACTAAAGTTTTATTTATTTAAACTTGGAGTATTAAAATATAGAATATAGGATCACCAGGAACAGATTCAGATACTGAAACAAAAAGAACTTCCTGATCATTACCCAAATGAATTTCACCTTATTAGATTGTAGTGGACATTAGCAAAAGCTGTGTTTAAATTATGCTGAATTTTAAAAATGCTGTTGTTAAGACTAAGAATTTGAAATTATGGTGAACACATTGATGATTAATAGTTTTAAAAATTGGTCCTTATTTTGTGAAAGTGAAAATAGTTTGTGATATATATGTTTTTGGTACCAAGTGATGGAAAATAAAATGAAACTTTTTTTTTTGTCTAAGCAGAAAATGAGGCAGAATTATTGTTTCCTATAAATGGGGTAAAGGTGTCCACAGCACTCTTTGTCCTTCCTCTCTCTCTCCCTCTCCTTGTATGTTGCATTTATTCCCCTTACCGGAGACCCAGGGTACCTCATAGCCCTGTGACTAACGAGGAGCGAAATCGCTACTTCAGTCTAGTCTGAAAAATCTGAAGAGAAGATATTGGGTAATCTTTCTTGCTTAACCTATAGCTAGAAGTGAAAAACTGGTATCATTCTCCCCTAGACACAGAAGGTACATCTGTTAGCACATTAAGAGTTATAAATAGCAAGGAATTCTAAGCTAAATACGGTATAGCTTAACTATTGTCATTATAGGCAAGCTTTACCAATACTGCTAAGATTGTGTTCAGCTCTAAATAAGGAAAATTTAAATGTAGTTTATCTAGAAATTGACTATCTATCTATCTATCTATCTATCTATCTATCTATCTATCATCTTTCTCTCTGTCTTCCATCCATCCATCCATCCATCCATCCATCTATCCATCCTTTAAGAAAAAAAATCTCTCTGTGGGAATGCACACTGGTGCAGCCACTGTGGAAAACAGTATGGATATCTCGCAAAAAGTTAGAAATGGAACTCCCATTCAACCCAGTAATCCCACTTCTGGGGATATATCCTAAGAAACTAGAAACACCAATCAGAAAGAACATATGCACCTCTATAGCAGCACAATTTACAATAGCTAAGATGTGGAAACAACCTAAGTGTCCATCAGCAGATGCGTGGATTACAGAACTGTGGTACATCTCCCCAAAGGAATACTACGCTGCTATAAAAAAGAAGGAACTTTTACTATTTGTAACAGCATGGATGGACTTGGAGAGCATTATACTAAGTGAAATAAGCTAGTCAGAGAAAGATAAATATCACATGATCTCACTCATTTATGGGATATAATGAACAACATAAACTGGTGGACAAAAATAGATGCAGAGACTAAGAAACACTGATCAGACCATCCAACCTCAGGGAGAAGGCGGGGGAAGGGGGGTAAGAGATCAACCAAAGGACTTGGATACATGCATATTAGCATAACTAATGGCCACCGACACTGAGGCTGTGGGGCCTTGTCCTGGGGGTGGGAGTGGTGTGGGGGGTGGGGTGTCAATCTGGAGAAAAAGAAGACATATTGTAATACTTTAAACAATTAAAAAAAGGAAATTAAAAAAAAAAAGGAAAAACCACTCTAGGTTAAGAATTTCTGGGCGTGAGACTTTCAGTGTTAAAGTCCTAGGTAAACTAGGAAAAGTGGGATACCTTAACTCTAAGAGTGCTAACAGGTGAATTATTGCTGGTACTAGAGTAGAAGTTTGATAACAGTGATGCTTTATTTGTTCTTCCCTATCTCAAGTTTACCCATATTTTAAGGTTTCTTTAAATGCCTTGCCTTCCTAATCGCTCCCTCTAAGAAATTCACGTAACATTTTATCTGTATCACTCTTATTCCTCTTAGCACTTTAAAAAATTAGAGCTATCTGTATACAAATTTTATCTCTGACACTACATGTAAAGTTCCTTTAGAACATGGTGTATTATTTATCTTTTATCCTCCATAGCTTCTAGCCTGGTGTGCTACCCCTACTTTATCAGAATGGTCTATTACAAGGAATGAATGAGTCCGTGAGTTAAGTAGATTATATTGAAAGTATGCAATACGCCAATATGTAATGGGAGGGAAAGAAAATTGGAGATAGGAGATTTGAAAATGTAGCCTTTGGTTCGATCTGCCACTAGATAATAGGTGATTTTGGACAATTCCCTTAATCTTGTATATTTGTGTATATGCACCCTACCATTTCTTCAGCCCAAAACTGAATGTTTCAGCTAGACCTTCAGTGCTATCCAGTGATGCTTTTTAGTGTTCATTGCTAGCTTGGTCATCCACTGTTCTCAAGACTAATCTAAACTTTCAACCTCTCTTACAGTTCTCCATCTGAACAACCCCTTCTTCGTGTTTTAAAATGTCTTTGTACTTTTGTTAATAGGTAAATCTTTCCAGGTGCTTTTTCTTCTTTTTTAATTGAATTTATTGGGGTGACATTAATAAAATTATATGTTTCAGGGATACAGTTCCATAATACAACATCTGCATATTGTATTGTGTGTTCATCACCCCAAGTCAAGTCTCCTTTCATCACCATTTATCCCATTTTACCCGCTTCTACCCCCACCCCCTTTTCTTCTGATAATCGCCATACTGTTATCTATGAGGTTGTTGTTGGTTTTTTTTTGTTTTGTTTTTGCTTAATCTCTTTATCTTTTTTTCCTTCCCAGCTGCTTCCCTCCCCTCCCCTCTGACAGTCTATTCTCTGTATAAGTCTGTTTCTATTTTGTTTGTTAGTTTACTTGGTAAATTACATTCCACATATAAGTGAAATCATATGGTACTTGTCTTTCTCTGACTGGCTTATTTCACCTGTCATCATAAATCAGCCAACAAGAAGTGTTGGTGATCTCTTCCCCGCCTCCCCAACATTCCCCAGCCTTCCCGCTGTAATTTGACAGTCTGTTCGATGCTTGTATGCATGCATATAAGCACAACCAATGGAGACAAGACACTGGGGGAGGGGTGGGATGAGGACATTCGACAGGGTAGGGGAAACTGGGGGAAGGTCAATGGGGGGGAAAGGAGATATATGTACTACTATGTGTCATACTTTAAGCAATAAAAGAAAAGAAGAGTTGGTGAGAATGTGGAGAAAAGGGAACTCCTTCTTCACTTTTGGTAGAATATCACAATTCCTACTTCACAGAGAATTCACCTGCAGGAAGAAACTTGTTCATTTTACCCTCATACATTGTTGTACATTATAAGTAGAATATTGATGATTCCTTCCTGACACTCATGCTTAAATCTTTAAGAAGTAAAGATATACATATATATATACATATATACATACATATATATGTACACACACATATATGTATATACACATATATATACACACATATATGTATATACTGTATATAATTCAAAATGTTCTATATACTTTGCTTAACATAAGTGCAATACTCTAGACTGTTTTGGGATTAATAGCCTTTGTGTTCCGAGAACCAAGTGAAAATAGATTGATTCAAAACTATGATTAGTTGTTTTGTATTTAATATTCTTTTAAAAACGCTTTTATAGGAGAAAAATTATTTGTAAAAATGTTCCTGTTAATTCCTTTGAAAATATAATTAATAGTTCTTAAAAGAACAAATTCATCAGTGTTTTCAAAATTCACAGTAAAATATGTAAAAATATTGCTTTCATCAACTTTCAATTAAAATGTGATTATTATGCAGACTTTTAGACATTTCTCTAACCCAATTTTCTATCGTTTTTAGCTCCTGATGCAAATGTGAAGAACGAAAGTCTTTCATTGGTACAGCAGCTTGGCATTAAAATGACTGTCAGGTGGGTGGAGGGGTGGGTAGAGATCAGCCAAAGAACTTATATGCCTACCTACATAACCCATGGACACAGACACGAGTGGGGGTGAAGGCTGGGGTAGGGGGCAGGGTGGGCTGTGAAGGGTCAAAGTGAGAAAAAAGGGGACATCTGTAATACTTTTAACAATAAAGATTTTTTTTAAGTGACTGTCAGGTATATTACAGGGAAATATACCTCCCTTGTGTATATCTAGATTTTTTTTTTATCTACCTGATATGTGCTTAATAGTATTTAATGTAACAACCAACTATTTAGTATATTTTATTTTGGTATATTTTAGATGAATTTTATTCAGAAAATAATTTTAATTTTAGGATGTTGGCACATGATTAAATTACCTGTAGAGGTAAATCGGTTATGGTTCATTATTATTTTAGAGTTTGATTTCAGTATATTTAAGCCTCTATGACTATCAGGTTTTTTCCAGAAATAACATTGTAAAAATCAGAACACTGGCAGCACAATTATGCCATTTCTAAAATATGATTAGTTTGGATTATCAAGCAATGGTGAGGAGTATAAAAGTATCTTAAGGAGAGATGCAGAAGTTAAATTGAATGAACCAATTAGAGTAGTTTGAAGTTTTATACTCAGATTGTAATTTTTAAAGGAGATGGACAAGCTAAACAGCAGTCTAGGAGTTAAGGGCTGAGTCCTTGACCACCTCTACCTTCATTCTTGCTTTTAAATGGGAATCTTTTTTTTATTTAAATACGTATATTTTATTGACTTTTTACAGAGAGAAAGGGAAAGGGAGAGTTAGAAATATCAATGAGAGAGAGACATCAATCAGCTGCCTCCTGCACACCCCCTATTGGGGATGTGCCCGCAACTGAGGTACATGCCCTTGACCGGAATCGAAGCTGAGACCTTTCAGTCCACAGGCCGATGCTCTATCCATTGAGCCAAACCGGTTTCGGCTAAGTGGGAATCTTGATAGTCTCGTTCAGAAGGATCAAAATCACAATCAAGTTTTAGAAAGATACACGTGAAAGATGTTAAAAAGACTGAGTGTTTTTTTATAAATTCATATTCTTAGAATGAAAACTATGGTACTAATACTAGCGCACCCACCTCTATTACATAGGGCATGTAAGACATTGATTAAGTTTTGCAACCTTGTTTTTATTTTAAATATCCTATTTCTGTTGTTAAAATTTATTATAACGTCTTATTGGTAAGAAATAAATGGAAAATGACTTATAATTAAATGTTTGTATAAAACTACAGTATAAGGCATAGCTGGCACTCATCTTCGTGGCTGGCAGCTACAAATAGAGGCTTTATTTTGGTGCTTCAAATACTGCAAGAGAGTTGCCACTGGCAAAATGACTTTCCAAAATGGTAAACAATGCTTAGAAAGTCTTCAAATAAAGTACTAGCTTTCCCTGATTTTCACATGGTTGCATTCAGAATATGTAAAAAAGTATAGGAAAACATTTTATATAAAACAATTAGTTACAGATCATTATAGGTGTATTTTTAATCCATGCAAAATAACAGGTGAGGCATTTGCACGTTGTTATCATGCTGTCCCCTATTTAACCTCCTTGCCCTCTCTCACCGACTGCCATTGGTGCCCCAGTTACCATGGCAATAAAAAAATTCCCCCGTAAGTTTCTAAAGTGGTCCCCTGGGAAGTGCCACTCCCATTTAAAATCATTGGAACTGATGAACTTTAAAATTGCTTCTTAGACTTAATATTCGATTCTGTCGGTATTCTGTGTTTTAGAGTAAGTTCCGGTAAAAAATACTTATATTCTACTTGTAAGTCTATGACATGTATGTTTTCTCTCATTATTGTTTTATTTCCCTTTAAGTTTCCAGTATTTACCAGATGAATACTGCTAATCCAAATATATCGTAATTATTGGTACCATGCTAGTATATTGTCATTTTTTCCTTAAGTAGCTATGTCAGAAGTAGCAATTTGAAAATTTAAAACCTTGAGATTTTAAGAGGACTTTCACGTTGGTAGATTTCTATAAATACATTTACCAGACGGGTCCTGACCTTTATATTTTGTATGTTTTGTGGATTTTTAATGTAGGTATGGCAAGTTCCTCAGCCTGTTAAAAGATAGTGCCGAAAGTGATCTTACGTGGGTGTTGAAGCACTGTGAGAAATTCCTGAGACATCAGCAAGCTCGTGTGAAATCTTCTCTTCATATCCTTTTTGAGGGGATTCACAGTTCAACTTTATTCGTACACTTTTCTTAAGTTTTTGATGGGATATCTCTTATAGCAAAATAATACTTTAACTTATATTAGTGATTTATTTGTTCCGATATGTCTTCATAGCATTTTATTCTGTATTTTAGATGTGCATTTTATTAAATTGAATAGTGATTAAGCTCATTCTTCCTCATTGGATCTGCAACTGAATAATTAAAATGAATGGAATATGCTTTCAGACATATAAGAAAGTTTTAAAATGAGATTGCAATCTAGAAAAATAATATTCTATTTGCATGGGTTTTATTGCAGAAATAGGATTTGACTTGAAGAAAAATTTATGCAAACTATTTGCATTCCTGAATCTAAAAATCTGTGTATTAAAAAAAAAATACTTGATTGTGCTAGTAATTTAGCAAACAACCTGAAGTAGAGAAAGGATGGTACTCTTGTGTTCATCACTTCAAGAAGTCTGTTTCTACAAAGCAGAAGGGTTTTCTTCCAGTTGCTAGTGCCATTGGCGTCCACAGGACATTAAAGAAAAGAGTACATTATAATAGTTAATGTGTAATTTTTATTAATAAAATATAATTTTACATCAATATCTTATAAATTGATTAAAGACAAAATGAGGACTAAGTATCATCAATAGATCTTTCCTTATAGAGAGCCCGGAAATGAGTATTTATGGAGTTGTTATATTTCATTTTGTAACATAAACTATTATAACGGTTCCTTAACTGTGCCTTTTAATCTGCCTGCAGGGGAGTTATGCTGGCCATGACTGGTTTGTATCGTCTTTGTTCATGATAATGTTGGGGGACAAAGAGAAAACATTCCAGTTTCTCCAGCACTTCTCCAGGCTTCTGACCTCTGCTTTCCTTTGGTTGCCAAGACTGCAAGTTTCTGTAAGACTTTTTAGCCTGTTTTTAAAGAAGCATTTTACATTGTAAGGCAAATCCTATTTAAATTAATTGGGATCTTATTTTCTTTGTAAAAAACTCCGTATTAATTTCTATTCGTTTTTTGTGTGAATGCTTTTGACTGGTTTCTCTTTGAAGATACAGATTTGACATTTTCTCAAGTATTTGGTGTCTTACCTACCAGTATCTGAATAAATGATTAATGGTAATAGATGTATTGTTAAATATTAAACTTGTAAGTAAATTATAGAATTTTATATATAAAAAAACTATTGAATATTTTTTATTTTGTGAGAAAGAATTTCTTAGTGAAATTACAGCATAAGAAAATATTAAGTTGAAGTTTGTTTTTTCTATAGGAATACCTAATCCCAAATAATAATTATAGCAAACGTAACATTCATATATGCCTTCTCTGCTAGTAAAAACATGAAAGGGAGAATAAATTAAAGGATTGCATATTCATATAAACACAAAACTCCATTGATGAAAAATCAGCTAAAGTAATACTCAAATGAACCAGTGTTGTTCAACAGTAAGATCAAGGGATGGTAATACACACACACACACACACACACACACACACACACACAGTTCTCTGTTACTCCTCACAAAATAATATTTATTCAACACAGGATGTTTAGAGTTAAAAATTCTAATAGAATTTAAATACACATTTATATGTTGTTTTTAACTTTTTTGCACAATTCCTGTGCTTTTGGTACCACTGTCCTTAACAATGTCTTGTGTCCTTTCAGCCAGACAGACAGCCAATCTGTTTTAACCTCTCCAGAAAATAACGTTTTAGACTTCTGCTCAGGTAACATGAGGTCACATGGCTCAAGGTTCATCCAGTCTCATTTTAGTCCCTTCCTCTTTATCCCACTTCCCGAGATTCCTGGCCATCCCTTTGTGAGGCTTTTGAGGATTCTTCAGGGTAAATTGGTTGGTTCCCAGCTTTCTCTGCTGTTAACTTAGGATTCAGCTTTTTCAAAACCTGCAGCCTTTCTGCTTTCCAGTTTCCAAAGTTGTGTTGCTCTTGTCCCCTATACGTACATTTAGATTTAAATTTTACAACAAATCGTATGTCATGTAACACACTTGCAGGTCATTAGCGATAGTAAGACGTGACCAATCATTTGGAAGAAAGAAAACCAGCGTCAGAGCATCTTCCTGTTTACATGTAACTGTAAATTGTATTTATATTTGAAGATTCCATTTTCTCATGTGACACAGGTCAGGCAGAACTAGATTTTTCTTTAGGGTCAGGAATAAAATGACTCATCAGAACTACCTAATATTAGAAGAAAAAAAACAACTAAGAAACTGCTTACTATATTTCCTTTTTGTTTTTAGCACATACCTTCTTTATTTAATCGCTAAAGTAAAATGCTGAGTGTTAATTATTTCATAAAGTCCCTGTTTCACATGATGCTACTTTGTAGTATATTGCAAGCCAAAAGTTTTGCCAATAATTTTTTCATGATTTTAGCATATTCTATATCAGTTTATATGTTGCTTAGATGATACAGTAAATGCTATTGTTATCCTACATGTGATCTGCTTAACCTGATGTTCTGGATTTTATTTTGAGTTACCTTTAATAAAAGTTACCATCCTTCTAGAGCATTGTGACTAAGCAAAATACATCAAAACACTAAATATATAACAAGCATAATTTATAATTTGATGATTCAGAATACTCTTGGTTTATCTGTGTGACTCAGAGCTGTTAATTGATCTGGGTTTATGAACACCATTTACTACAAATTAGAATTATGAAATGGAAATTAATAGAGCAATTAATAAAATTAGTACAAGTTAAGTTATTGTGATTGTGTGCAATTAGAATATTTTCTTGTCATTTAGGCAGTAATTTGTTGTGAAGCCACTCTATGCAAGGTTTGGTGCTAAGAGCTTGTTTTGGTTACCCAAAAGTATGGCATAATTTCTTCCAATCCTATATAATAAGAGGGTAATAAGCAAATAGACCGAACAGCAGGACAACCGAACAACCAACCAAAGTGTAATATGTTAATGATATGCTAAGGTTGCTCAACCACTCGCTATGACGTGCACTGACCACCAGGGGGCAGATGCTCTGACCAGTAGGTTAGCTTTATGCTGGGATCTGCAGATTGGGACTGAGTGAGACGGGCCAGACACGCCCTGGAGCCCTCTTGCAGTCCATCTCCTACCTGATTGTGCACTGATCGGGTCCCTCGGCCTGGCCTGCACCCGCTTGCAATCTGGGACTCCTGGGGCCATGTTGGAGAGCCGGAGTCAGCCCAGTCGCACAGGTTACTCCCCTTGGGAGGGCGCCAGAGGCAGGACTCATGGCTTTTGTGGGTGCTGCTGCGGCAGTGTGGGCCTCTTTCTATCGGGCTGATGGGGTGCAAGCCGGCGGCAGGCACAGGGGGGCTGGAATGAGTGGGAGTGGCAGGTAGGATCTGCAGGTCCTTGGATGGCATGTTTTGTCCTGATCCCTGCAAGTCACCAGAGGGACCCCACCCGTGCACATATATTCAGAAAAGTATTATTCCACCCGTGCACATATAGTCAGAAAAGTATTATCTAAGTTTGTATTGAAAATTAAAGTGTTATGTATGTATAAGTTGACTTTTGGTTTTATATGTTTATTATATTAATTTCACTCTGCAAGTACTCATTAGTGAAACACATTGTGCAGTTCATATTATTATTTTCATTTACTCAATAGAAAGGTTATTTTTTGGTCTTAGACATTCATCTGCAATTGACTACAAGAAGTCCATTTAATATGCTATGTGTGTCTTGTCATCAGTATAGAGAGCTAATGTTCTGTGTGTGTGTGTGTGTGTGTGTGTGTGTACTGTGAGGTATCATCCTGAGAGCCTATCATGAAATATATTTTTCTACAAAAAATATTTTCCCACAATACATATTTCTGCATGTGAAATGGTAAATCATCATTTTTTATGATTTACTAAAAACTGGAAAACCACCAATAAATTATTTGACTTCTTATGTAATTATTTTATGTGAGTTTGGTTTGTTTTAATTTAAAAGTATTAATATTCTTTTATTAAAAAGGTTTAAAAATAAGAGTTGCACAGTAAAGGCAAAAACATAAAATGTCTTTGCAACTTTCTTAATTATGTATTCTTTAGATCTAATTTGAGTATCAATTTTTATTATAAGTCTATAAGATATAATTATGGGTCGAAGAATTTTTCTTCATGTTTATTCTTTGTTTTTAAAAGAAGCTGTGGAGGTTAAATGTTATATTTATACTAACTCATTAAAACATTATGAACATTCATGATAAATTGTATCTAACAGCTAAATTTAAAAAATAACCAGCTTTACGAAGATATTACTGAAAAATACAAGTTTGTAAATATTTGTGTTTATATATCTACACATATATAGTATATGGACATATAAATAAATATACATATAAATATATGTATAGAATATATTTATAAAATACTTGCTCTGAGAACTTTGATGTGAATGCATTATATGCATTATGTATTTCCCTCCTTTCCCTCTCCTTCACCCCTCCCCCCCCATTTTAGAGACAGATTTCTTATGGAGTACCCAATTTCAGTTATTAGTAACAGAAGTTTGTATTTGGGTTAACATTAATTTAGAAAGAGGGGATTAGGCAAACACCTCTAAGAGCTGACAAACAAAAACTTTTTAGCACTATGGAATCATTGGCCAAAGCCAAGGAGAGTAAGTGTATAGAAACATCCTAGGTGTTAAAAAAGTAAAGCATTTAT
Organism: Lasiurus borealis; assembly: GCA_004026805.1. NCBI lineage: Eukaryota > Metazoa > Chordata > Mammalia > Chiroptera > Vespertilionidae > Lasiurus > Lasiurus borealis. Next base: position 98,346 of record PVJN01002812.1, on the reverse strand, counting down.
TACTCCTGATCTCACTCATTTATTCTTTCATACAACACTCACCCTCATCATTCCACAAAGGATGGAAGTTGCCCAATTACAAAGTGTCAGCTTCATTCCTGGGTCTCAGAAAGTATATCATATTGCCTTTATTGAGATTTATGCTTTCTGCAGAGTTTAACATTCTGACTTTTAAATTTATGTAACTATGATATTTGCATTATTTGTCATGCCACCACATTAATTTTGAAGCAGCAATTCCGAGGAGAAGATTTAGATGTTTGATTATTTGAAATTAGCTGCATACTTATTAATTCTCAATTTCTCTTTTTTGTGCAGAGATACCTACCTGTGGACACTATAGAATCTGGCATCCACCCCGTATACTTCTGCAGCGCTCACTATATTGAAATGCTGCTGAAGACAGAGGTGCCACTGGTGTTTTCAGCTTTTCACATGTCTGGCTTTGCGCCATCACAGGTAATAATTCATCAGGAAGTAGCATTTCTTCAGTTCCCAGATTTCATCGTCTTTCAAGAAAATGACCTTCTCATCAGAGATAGGACATATATTTAAATTAGTAAAACTATTTTTTCTAAGTATTTATGCCTTTGTGTTTAAATCCCCAAACTGGCTTCTTCTCCTTGGACCTATTATAACAAATAGGTCTACTTTATCAGAAGTACCAGCCATTCACAGAATTCAAGTTCAAGTTCAGCTATTCAAGAGTATAGACAGTCTGAAAATCTGTGAGATGCAGGCTTTTTAATGGAAACAGTACCTTCTTCAGAAGGCTGACCTATGGATTAAGTGACTGAGGGCAATAATTGGTATCAGCGCTGAGCATCTGTTAAGTGAGATACTGTGTCGTATCTAACAAGAAAGCCTACAGCTGTGTGTCTGCTGTTGGGTTCAGAGAGGTTTTAATGACTTTTCTAGGGGCTGGAATTGTACCTGTGGTCACATGACAGGAGCCGCAGACGTTTATGGTTAAGAATATATTGATCTTGGAGCTTATTTGACCTGCTCATGTGACATATGGGATATATTTCTTAATAGTAAACTATCCTCCATTCCCTTGTATCTGTCCCGCTGGAAACACTTTCCTCTTTGTTAGATGGTTTTTTTCATAAAATGACATGTGCTTTTATACTTATTTTGAAGAGCCCTAATGTCATTTTTTTTTTTAATCTGGTTACTAGACCTGCTGAGTTTTCAATTTCCTGAAATTAATGAGAAGTCTAAATATAGCAAGGAATTGCATGTAGTGGAAAGAGATACTCTTCCTCAGCCAATTCTAGCTCCTACTGTGTGTCTGTACCTAAAACACTTCTGGGAATTTTGAATCACAAAACGTTTAATTCTGGTTGAAAATAGTTACTTAAATATTTACTCCAAGCTCAGTAATCCATTCTTTCAATTCTTCTAAAAATCCAAGTCAGGGAGCAACGGGTTCTTGAGAATTTATTTTTGCCAGGCTTATCTGGAGTAATACAATGCATATTGTCTAATCCTCCCATCATTTGCTGGTTTCTAATATATATCCTATAATTTAAAAATAAGACTACCAAAGATTATAGGAAAAATTTGTAATACCTCAGGCCCCACTGTATCAATTTGGTATCTATCATTTGGGATTCTGCTTATCAGTTTGATGTTTCTATATCAATTTGATATATTTTCATTAATTTGAAACTGCTTATATGTAACAGTAATATTTCTCAGCAGTAAGATTATGTTTCTTAAGTTATCTAATTTAAAAATGCCTTATTAATGGTTCCCTTTGTGAGCCACTATAATAAATTTATGTTTAAAGTATATGTGATTTTTTTAATTGAAGTATTTGCCATTTTATTGCTAATATAGAACATGAAAACCACTTTTAAGTAAGCGGGTGTATTGGTTAAATGATTATTTGGGTATTAATTTTGTATTTAAAAGCTTATTTATTTTGATCTGACTAGCAGCAGTGCTTTTTTAGGTTGTTAATTCATAGACAACTAATGGATTGCGATTGCTTGATAAGTGAAAGATTTGTAGATAGGTTGCTAAATAAAATAACAGCTCTGTAGAGTAAAAATATAGTTAGAATTATATATTTATTGAAGAGTTTCTTTTGAAAGTAACTGAGGTTGGAAAGGAAATAAAAATTAAAATATATATTCTTTCCTTTTAAATGAACAGAAAATCACATGTTCTAATTAACTTTTTGACCAGTTTTTTTGTTTTGTTGTTGTTAAAAACTGTCCTCATTGAATATTTTTAACTTTCCTGGCTTAAGGAGAACATATATTTAATGATTTATCTCTTGTAATTCCTTCGGAACATCACTTGGCATATCACTGATTATTGCACTGGGCTGTGTCAGCAGGTGGGCTAACCTGGGTAATTCCCAGGATCTCTGCCTCCACCACCACCGTGAAAGAAGAATTATAGAAAACTATCTTATAATTCATATTTTGTGACAGTGCTTTTTAAAAATGTAATTATACAAATGAAAAGCGGAATGTCAAGCCTGGAAATGCCCCTTGCTCAGAGTCACACTTAGAAATGTGTTCCAGGCTTGGCCTCTCCGCATGCGCTAATGCCGCTACTTGAAATGATACCTTCTCGCTCCCTGTGCCCCATCTTTACTGGTCAGATTCTTATCCTTTAACGTCCCTCCAAATAAGCTACATTTCTATACATGTTGTGCAAGTGATTTTTTTCCCCCTTATGACCCTAAAAAGCTATTTAAATGTTTAAAGTGTAATTAGGTAGAAAGAATATTGGTTTACTCTAAAACAATGCTTGAATGTGTGTCAGTGCCAGAAAATTGCAATGGCATTAGAAACTGTATAATAAAGAACTAATTGCAGATTCTAGGGTGACTTTCTTTTAACCGATTTGGATAAAGGAAGAGGACAAATACCTCTCTATGTACATTTTAACTTCAGATCTATTGTTGGAACATATAAAGTTGGTAGGTTTCAAAGGCTAGACAGAGTTAGTGATCAGCAGTTCCACACCATCCAGCCTGTAGAAGAGTAAGACCAACTAGGAAGATGGGCAAAACCTGTGACCTTTTTCATCTTTGTCTCCTTGCTAAGTGATCCCTGAAACTTACAACTAGATGAGACCTGCTTTCTCTGGCTACAGGGATTACTGTATTAATTTCCACTCTTCAGCTGTTTCTCCTTCCTTTATCTAGAGATTCTCATTTTTATTAACAAAGCCTTCTCATAAGTTGATTGGCATTAGTAACTGTAAAAAAAGAACACAGAGAACCCTGGCAACGGTGCTTTAAAAGAACTGAAAGTATCTCTTCTCATCCGGGAGTCATTGAATGCTTTAATCTATGTAGTCGGGTAGGCGCAGGAGGTATTTTTCTTCCTAGTCCAGTAGAGCCACGTGATGTGGGTATTTGGTGGGCAGTGACAGTTGGTAATGAGCTCTGCATGCCAGCGTACCCTCCTGGCCGAGGTCTGGATAAAGAATCCTCTCAATGTCAAGTGGACAGTGAGGTTGGGACCAAAGAAAATGAGCTATATTCTGCCTGTTGACAAATATTAGATATGTATAGACATATACTAATTCATTATTGTGTTAACTTGTAAGCTCAGTGAAAAGTGTTTGGAGCATAATAGAAGGGAACTTAATATTTATAAAGGAAAATGTTATACCCAGGAACAGAATTACAATAAAAAACAAGGAAATATTTGAGCATATATAGTTGGCATTATCAATAACAAAATAGAAAATATGACCAGAAGATGAGATGAAAAGATGTGCCCATAATGGCTGAAACTTGAAGTTTAATGGCTGATATAAGTAATAATATATGGAAAACAAAAATTAATTGATACCTTCTGGTATGGGCTAATTTGTATCCCCCTAAAGCTTATGTTGAAGTTTTAACCCCACTACCTTAGCATGAAACAGTTTAGAGATAAGGTATTTAAAAGTGGTAATTACACTATAATGAGGTCATTAGGGTACACTCTGACCCAATATGAGTGGTGTCCTTAAAGGAATAGCAGATTTGGATGCAGACATGTACAGAGGGAAGACCATATGAGTATGAAAAAAAGCTGCCATCTACAAACCAAAAGAGATTGGCCTCAAGAAACCAACCCTGCCAACATCTTGATTTTGGACTTCTCCAGAATTGTAAAGAGATAATTTTCTGTTGTGTAACTCACCCAGTCTCCGGTACTTTGTTATGGCAGCCGCAGTAAATTATTATAACATGTAAGGGCAGTTAAAAATGGAATCAGTGTACCAAAAATTTGAATCAGAGGTTTAAGACAAATTCTAGAAACTATTTTTAAAGGGACAGAGTGATAGAGCAAAAGAAAATTTGTGTCTCTGTATCTTTTGCATCTACGATGAATTGAGATAAACCACCCTCTCTGTTCCCATTTCTCCCTCCCGTCTCCTAAGACATAAAACTATAGGAAAAGATAGGTTCAATAAAGGAAATCTTCCCTCAGTGGTAATTTGTTGATCATTGTGAAAACTAAAATATCGGAAAATAATTAATTTTCTTAATTTCCCAAGACTGCAGTATCAAAGTATTATAACCTGGGCTGCTTAGAACAATAGAAATGTACTGTCCCAGCGATCTGGAGACTAGAAATCAAAATCAGAGTGTTGGCAAGGCTGTGTTCTCTCTGCACAGACCAAGGGAGAACTATTTGGTGCTTCCTTCCTAGCTCCTAGTCGCCTTAGATCAGTGGTTCTCAACCTTTGGGTCGCGACTCCTTTGGGGGTTGACCAACTTTTTCACAGGGGTCGCCTAAGACCATCGGAAAATGCAGATATTTACATCACGATGCATAACAGTAGCAAAATTTCATGGTTGGGGGTCACCACTACATGAGGAACTGTATGCAAGGGTCGTGGCCTTAGGAAGGTTGAGAACCACTGCCTTAGATGTTTCTTGGCTTCCAGATACATCAATCATTTGTCTTCTACTCTGACATTTTCTGTGTGTGGCTTTCCAGCATCTTCCCTCTGTGTGTGTCTCTTTGTCCAAATTTCCCCTTTTTTATATGGTTGCCAGTCACATTGGAATAGGGTTTACCTTATGACCTCATTTTATCTTGATTACTTCTTTAAGACCCTGATTCCAAATAATGTCACATTCACAGGTGGTGGGGATAGGACTTGGACATACTTTTTAAGGGAATACACAATTCTCACCATAACATTAATGTACCAAAATGTTAGCAATGTTGATCTCTGTGTGATTTTTTTTCTTAAACTTTTCTGTTTGTCCACAATAGACATATATCTCTTTTATAATCAGAACAAATATTATTCATAAAGTAAGAGAAATGATGTTTTAGGAAGACTCATTTAAAAAATATATATATATATATTATTGATTTTTTGCAGAGAGGAAGGGAGAGGGATAGAGAGAAACATCGATGAAAAAGAAACATCAATCAGCTGCCTCCTGCTCTCCCTCTACTGGGGATGTGCTCCCAACCAAGGTACATGACCTTGACCAGAATCAAACCTGGGACCTTTCAGTTCCAGGGCCAATGCTCTATCCACTGAGCCAAACCGGTTTCAGCAAGACTCCTTTATTAAATTATTCCCTTTCCTTAGCTTTCACTTTTTATGTTATATAATTCTGTTTGGTTTAAATTGTTTTCTGATTCAGCGAGAGTCCATTTGCATTAATGTAACATTTAGCAATCTGTTATCTGCATAATTATACATCTGTGATTATAGGTAGGGTAGAAAAATTTCCACCTCTGAATTAATATAGTCTCTCCGCATTTGTTTTCTGCAGAGAGCAGACTGGTGTTATGGATAAGTAGAGACCGGTATACGTAAAGCGGGCCTTTAGCAATAGGCATTTGTACAGTGTGAACACCATCAGTTGCCCCCAAGTCCCGGGTCCCAAGGCTATGGAAGTTTTCCCATGCACTAAGTGAATAGGTGAAACATACTTGTAGGCTGATGTGCAAAATGTCTTTCTATTTCGATTAAATGCTAAGCTCTTCATTGGTTTTATGTGAGTTATTGGTTATTGTTTTTTAAAAGTCAAATATAGTCATACAAACTTTCTAAAGGACTGATTTCTTTTTTCCCCCCAGATTTGTCTGCAGTGGATAACTCAGTGTTTTTGGAATTATTTAGATTGGATAGAAATCTGCCATTATATCGCTACTTGTATTTTCCTTGGTCCTGATTATCAAGTGTATATCTGTATAGCTATCTTCAAGCATCTCCAACAAGACATTCTACAGCACACTCAGACTCAAGATCTGCAGGTCTTCCTAAAAGTAAGTGTCTATCAAAAGGAAAAATAAGAGCTAATAGTTAATTTTTATGGAATGCTTAATGTCAGATACTTTTCTAGACTCTCATATAATCCTAAAAACAACCTTCTGGAGTAAGTACTCTTACCATCCTCATTTTAGAGATGAGAAAACTGAGGAACCAAATTGAGTAAATTGCCCCAAATTATGCAGGTGGTGATGGACCTGGCATGTGAAGTTAAGCTGTCTGAATCCAAAATTTGGCTTTGAACTAGTGTGCTATGCCAAAGGGCATATTGGTTTTATATTTCTATATCTTCCTTAGTCCATTAAAGTTCAGGTTGCTTTGTTAATACAGAGGCTTAATAATTTTTTAAAAACATTTGATATAATTTCTTATACCATCATATTCTATATTTTTCTAACCTTCCAGCTATTTTTTATAAAAGGTTTTATAACACTCTTTTTAAAAAGTCATTTTCATGTATAAGTTGATATTTTAGAACAAGACATAGTTCCTTACTTTCTCATTCACAATAATGTGACTTTTGAAGCTCAGGGCTTTAGGAAATACATATGGAAATATCATGTATTTCCTGTGTGCAATTTTTGATGGCAGTCCAACTTTATTCGTCTTAAGTTGAAATCTTTCCTTGAATTTAAAGTATGTTTTTCCCCATCTATTACCTTTATCATCCCACAGGCACACATTGACACACATACACTGAAACCAATATTTATTATTTGCTAGTTTTTCTCTAGGTCAGTGACTAATGTCTTTGTAAATTAATTTTATTTTTATTTTTTCCATTGCATATTTGTCTGAGCTTTTTTCCATTTAAGATGATTTTCTGTAAATAAATGTCACTGATCATTTGATTACCAAAATATCCAGTATGTTTATTTCATTAGTACTTAATTAAAAAGGTCTCATATTATCATTTCTAAGAATTATGATCTTAGAAACATTCTTAGTGAAAGAGTATATCAAGACAATGGTTGTACGTATTGGAGGAAAACTAAGATAGAAAATGAAAAAAAGGACCTGCAAGAGGTAATTGGAGTACAGGGATGGATAAACAAAAGGGAATTACGATGAGGGCCCAATGTGAATTTCTTTTCAGTGAGGAATGTTTTAATCAGCTATATAGTCAATGATAGAGGCTTCAGAGTGAAAATTTTCTGAACTCATAGTTGTGTATTCCCTAATTTTCTATTCTTTTATCCTTCTTTAATAGAATAAAATTATTATATATATATTTTTTATCAATCTTCCCCAGTAAAATGAGTAAGCTCCACAAGAATTTTGATTTTGTCTGTATTGTTTACTAATGTATTTTCAAAGCCTGGCACAGTACCTAATACATAGTGGGTGCTCAATAAATACTTGTTGATAGAATAAACAAAAATATAAATAAATATAAAGGGAAAGATGAATGAACTTAGTTTCAGTCACACTTGAATAACGAACATTATTAAATTCTTCAAAGGATTATTACTTCCTTCCTGCCACAAGTGTGTCTTTATATTTTATCATCTCTAAATCTGATTAATGGTGATTATTGCAGTTTTATCTCTTTCTTGACTACTGCTGGGAAAATTGTAATAGAGTTTGCAAACGGTGACCTCATTAAATGAGTCCCCAGACTCTGTTGTTCTCTGCGCATAGTGCTATCAATTTAAAATGTAAGATTTTTTAAATGAGAGAAAATTTTCTTTACTAACTAAGTCATATTTAAATTACTAAAATTTTAATTGAATTGGTTTAAATCCAAATTAAGGACACACTGGCAAAGAATTAATCGTTAGTACTTGTCCTGGAACAAACCTATTTCTTACTCCTGCTGTTTGCAGTCATCTAAGGGATTAGAAAAAAATGCCTGTTGGATATTGACTTTACTTTTTCATTTTTTTTTCCCCCAGCAGGTGGGTCTCAGCTTCACTGATTTCTTGGGTGGGCAGTTATTTTCCTTGCAAGATAAATTCCAGTGTAGTTTCTTTAAATATGCATTTACTACCCCTTTAACTACTCTAGTGAGTCCTGCCTTCTTGTTTGCAAAGTACATAAACTTATGTATACCATTCTTCACTTACTGACATATTAACCAATAATGAAATGTTGATTAATGAAGTGATTTTTTTATATATCCCTTGGGAGATCCCTTAAGTCAGGAATAGCTATATCATTCAAAAATTCCTCCTTAGAAATTATGATTTATACTTTCTGATCTAAAATCTCAGTTTGGTACTAAAGGAGAAAAAAACAGAAAATCTTAACCATTTTCCATTAGTACTTGTCATAGCCATGCTAATATTCTTTTAAATTACATGTTATTTTCTGATTCTATATATCCTATCTAATAAAAGAGTAATATGCAAATTGACCACACATCCCCTACACCACCAGCCATGCCCACCAGCCATGCCCACCAACCTATCAGGAGAAGTATGTAAATTAACCCCAACCAAGATGGCTACAGCCACAGAGAGAGCAGGAGGGAGGCTTGGGTTGCCCTTGGCTTTGGAGGAAGCCAAGCTTTCTGAACACCCTGACTGACTCAGGCCTCTGCTTAAAGCTACAAAGTTTCAATTATAGAAGATAAATCAATTCTGACAGAAATGGCTGCCATCACTGAGTGAGCAGAAGGCTTAGCTTTGCTCCAGGCTACAAAGTTTCAATTGTAGAAGATAAATAAATCCGCCAAAACCAGTTTGGTTCAGTGGGTAGAGTGTCAGTCTTCGGACTGAAAGGTCTCAGTTTCAGATAATGAAATGGTTCCAGAAGATTGAAATTATGCCATTTCTTTTCCTGGTTTAAGTTTCATGTATATTCAGAAAGTGTTATGTTAGAAGCATAAAGAAAACATTAACCTATTTGTGTTTATTTGGGTTTCAGTTAAAGATTTTATACCAGCTAATCGAAGGTCTAGATGCAATGCCTGTATATGTACTAACCTGCTGAATAGTTCTCGATGACAGTCAGTATATTTCAAATACTTCTTGGAATTTCTTGTACCAGAAGCTGCTGAACACTCATAGGCAGCCCGAGTTTACTAAAAAAGTAGAACAGCAGCAAAAACAAAACAAAAAATTATTTTTTTCTCTTTTGATTAAACCACTAAACATTAGATTATATAAATACCGTGAATATAAGTTGATATCAGGAAAGTAGTGTCTTTCTCACAATATTGTTGCAGACAACAAAAATGTGGGTTGGATAGTACATCAGCTAAGTGCATTATTACCACACGGTGGTGATTAATAGATCAGCACTGAGCTATATGAGAGCTTCTAAAGGCATGCTAACGAACACAGTCCTGCCTGGCTGGTGGTGGTCAGCAGGTGAGCATCAGCTTATGAACTGGGGGGTCTTGGTTCGATTCCCATTCAGGGCACATCCCCAGGTTGCAGGCTCCATCTCCATTGTGGGGTGTGAAGAAGGCAGCCAAACAGTGATTCTCTCTCATCATTGATGTTTCTCTCTCTCTCTCCCTCTCCCTCTCTGAAATTAATAGAAGATATATTTTTTAAAAAAGAACGTAATTCTTGGGCATGGGGTCCTGGACATTTTTATCTGTGACAGATGGTGGTTTAGAAATTCTGGAGTCCATACAAAAATGCAGTCCAACAAAATAAGTATTCTCAAACACCTCAGCCAGCTTGAATATCTAAAGTTTGTGGTGGTGTTAATGCAGTGCCTCTCTCGCTCGCTCTCTCTCTCGCACACACGTGCATACACAGAAGACACACATACAGACTGGCCTCTTTGCATTCCTCTCAGCATGCCAATAGGTTGGCAGTGATCTTGATTTTAGTTTGTGAATTCAATCTGGGGACAAATGTCACCGAAATGCCAGGCCAAGAAAAGATTGCCTTCCAGTGAATATTAGACTGTGAAGGCTTAAAATTCTTAATTAAAATGCTTCAAGTAAATCTTGCATATTATGGCAAAATCAATTTAAAATTATGAAAAAAATCAGATTAATTTCATCCCAGTCAGTTAGTTGTCAAGCAGGATTTTTTTTTTGTCTGTTGCTCTTGCAGCTGTAGCTCTAGGACGTGTTGGCAGGCGAAGAAGATACGGAGATCAGACTGAGAAAAACCAATGGAGTGTTAAGCTTTAAGAGACAAAAGTATACGTATCTGAGGGGATAGATAAAACATGTTCAGTGTCATGTAAACTGTGGTTTCCAGATGTTTTCTGCACCGTCCTTCTATCACTTGAGGTCACCTGAATTAGGATTTTGGCTCTGTTGCAAACTGTGTAACCCGGGCGGGGCATGTTGCTGTACTTTTCTATGCTTCAGTTTCTTCATCTGTATAATTGAATGTGGAACAACACTTATTACATAAGGTTTTTGAGGAATGAAATGAGGCAATATCTGTATAAAAGTATTTTTAATCATTATCTGGCACATTGCAGGTTTTTAAAAAGAACTTATTTGAGTTTCTACATTCCTGTTCCATGCCTTTGCTATCCCTCTCTTGTTCTTGTTTAAGATATGTGTAGAGAATACAGCAAAAGAAACTGGGTTTTCTACTGAGTTAAAAGCTAGACTATATACTTTTGTTCCCATTTCTTCCCGTCAACCCCAAGAGGTCTTAGGATAATATATCATAGTAATACCTGGCACTGACATAACCTTCAGTTCTACCTCAGGAACATCCATGTGCATTGCATCTGATCAAGATCTGTTTCTTCATGTACCCAGCCAAAATAGAATCATCTCTCTAGTCATCATTACATATGTCTTTCAGCTGAATTAAAAATCTTTAAGAGCCACCTACTCTATTCTAAATGTGAAGAACCTCATATTCTATCCCAAACCACACTGTTTAACCTTCCCGGATGCTAAGAATCACTAGGGGGCTTATCAAAGCTCAGATATCTAGACCCTTCCGGACGTTTTAAAACAATTTTCAAGACAGGCCTCAATTGTCAGATTTCAGTACAAATTCTCAAGTAGCTCAAAACTTTTAGATTATGTGAAAATGTCAAGTTTGGAGCTTGAATCAGGAATGCCAAAATCAGGATTCAAAACTTTTTGAAATACGATATCCAGGCATTGTTTTTGAGATATGTTTTTATTGATTTCAGAGAGGAATGGAGAGGGAGAAAGAGGTAGAAACTTCAATGATGAGAGAGAATCATTGTTTGGCTGCCTCCCGCATGCATCCCACCTGAGATCAAACCTATAACTTTGGCCTGTGACCTTGGCTGGAATCGAACACGGGACCCTTAAGTCCGCAGGCCAATGCTCTATCCACTGAACCAAACCAGCTGGGGCGATAGTCAAGCATTTTTAACTTTACCAAGTATCCCAGGAGGGACCCACCAGAAGAAACAACTTGTAGGCTGTTTGTGTCTCTGTCCCTTTGATCTGATCAGGTTATTTTTCATACTATCGATCAGACACAGCATACAAAGGTCATGTCTCCCAAGGGTAAAGAGCAGAGCTATGTTCACAAAACCCTTTCTCTTATGTGACTGTTGTTGTATCATTTGTTGCTTCTTATGTGAAATTTGACATTATTGCAAACTCTTTGTGAAGTGATCTCAGTGTAGAGTCAATTTTACACCTTTTGTGGTAAACTTCTGTATCACTTCCTGGTGATTAAAAATCAACTCTTTATTCCCATTTAACCTACTTGAAGGGACTTACTTTTTTTCATTTATACTTTTTTTCCTTTTTATTGGGTGATATAGGTTAATGAGATTATATAGGTTTCAAGTATACATTTCTATAATACATGATCTGTATATATTGCATTGTATGCCCACCACTCAGAGTCAAATCATCTTCCATCACCATGTATTGGCTCCCTTTACTCTTTATTACACTCCCCCAACCCCCATCCCCCTTCACCCCCTCATCCCCCTCATCCCCCGCTTTCCTTCTGGTAACCTCCATACTGTATCTAGGCATTTCAGTCTTATATTCCACTTATCAGTGATATATGGTTCTTAGCTTTTTTCTGACTGACTTGGCTCAGCATAAAATTCTAAAGGCCCATCCATGTTGTCACAAATGGCAGCATTTCATCTTTTCTTACGGTTAAATAGTATTCCATAGTATGTACGTATCACATATTCTTTATCCATTCATTTTTGGTTAAGTGATCTCAGTGTAAAGTCCGTGTCGTGGCCACTTTGAATAGTGCTGCTATGAACATAGGGGTGCATATATCTTTGTGGATAAATGTTTTCAAGTTTTTTTCTGATGGATGCCTGGAAGAAGGATGGCTGGGTCATATGGTAGCTCTATTCTTAATTTTCTGAGGAGGCCCTTACTGTTTTCCTTAGTGGCTGTATCAGTTTACATTCCCATCAGCAGCGAATGAGAATTCTTTTCTCCACAACCACTTGAATGGCTATTACTTTGCTTCGTGATAATAGCCATTCTTTCCCTTGTGAGGTGGTATCTCATTGTGGTTTTGATTTGCATTTTCCTAATAGTGAAATAAAGCATCTTTTCATGTATCTGTTGGCCATTTGCATGTCTTCTTGGGAAGATTTCATTATCTAAGAGTGTTTTATTTTTTGTTAGCGGTATAGCATTTTTTTGATTTGAAAACAGACAACTTTATTTTATAGATACATGATCTCTTGCTATCATATGCATACACAGCCTACTAAATAAAAAACAGAATACGTTTACTAACAACATGAAATTCCTTGTTTGTAGCTGAATAAAGTGACACATTAACTATTTAAAATTTATAAACTTAGAATGGTGTCTCTTAATCTAAACTAATGAACTGTTTGCTTTACATTTTTTGACAGGAAGAAGCACTGCATGGGTTTCGAGTGAGTGATTACTTTGAATACATGGAAATTTTGGAACAAAACTACCGGCCAGTGTTGCTGAGAGACATGCGGAACATTAGAGTGCAGAGCACATAGATCATGAAACATACATTTTTTTTTATTTTAAAGGAAATGAAGGGACATTATTGTTTCCTATCTATATTCATCACAACATAAGCTTTGTGACTATACATATTGTAAATCAATACTGAGCGTTTATTAATAATTATTCCAGTAGGCATTGGCTCAATTTTTTATATGAAATTAATTCATTTTCATGAGATTTCTTTTTTTTATATGGTTGTTATAAAATCAGATCTACCTAACCTACGGCCCTTCATGTTTCATCAGTATTTACTGCCTAGATATCCTGTTTCACCAGATGTTTAAAATATTTTCTTAACGAGTTTGGAAAGAAACAGCAGTATTGTAAATGATTGTTTTACTGGCCAGAAAGAGTCTAGAGAGACAAGGAAAAGACAATTGTTTTCTTTATTTTTTTTTTTTGGTCTGCACATTTAAGGAAAATAGACAAAACCACAACTGCTTATTTGACATGTGGAGGAACAAATGATATTTACCATGGCAAGTTGTAGGAAAAATGTCATCCCCAGACATAATTGTTTTCTAGGAATGGCTTTTGATACCTATATCAATTTATAATTTTCCATGTGAAATGGAGTCTCTCCATGGTTCATTTAAAGGAGAGATTAGTTATTTCATACAGATAAGCATTTCACTTTCATTAGTTATGCATTTTCCTTGGTGATAGATTTGATTTGTACTGAATTGAAAACATTAAGGAGAATAGATTTCTAAATTATTTTAAATTATCAACAATATGTTTTATTTAAATAGAAGTCTCTGTTTCAATGAGATTAATATAATATGTTAGGGTCTATTTTCTTGTATTATAACTATCACATTTAATATATGAAAAATAATACATAAAATATTAAATGGTTAATTTTTCAATCAGCAATTTCAACAAGTTTTTAAATCATTAAAGCCATTCTGAACCCTTCCAACTCCTTTCCCCCAACACACACACACACACACACACACACACACACACACACACACACATACATTTTTCCAACCCAAAATGGTTCACCCACAAACTCAATTTCCTTTTAGGATGTTGAAACATCTCGTACTGTACAGTTTTCAATTTTGTGATTTGCTATTGCAATATCAACCTTCCAAAATCAGGTCTTATGTTGTAAATGCCAACAGTAGCTTCTTAGTAATGGTGTTCCTAAAGGGCATTGAAAAAGTAGAGAGAAGAAAATGGAGCAAGTTAATTTGACATATTGCTCACTTTATCTCTGGCTGATGTAAGTAAGAGAGTCCTTGGTGACCCAAAACACCAAGCTTACTAGTAGTATACTTCAGCCTTAATTTGAAAAGCTGTTCCACAGAACCTGTAATACCTGTTTATGGTTCCACTCCCTTCCATTCTGTTCCCAAGTATTGTTATTGGTCCTAAGAAACCTATAGCTTCATTTCTTTTTAAAATTTCCTATGTAGTAATTAGAACTGCAAGTAGAGAAGAAACTATACCTTAATTTTGTAATATCCATGGGTGATTTTGACTGGAAACCAAAGTAAGATCTAGATAATAACAATTGTATTTTGGAAAAGTGACTTCAGCTGGAGCCAGAAAGCTGTGACTTTCATTTGATAAATATCTTATGAACGGTGACATAAACAGTGAGCAATTTGGTGAATAAATACTAATGATAGCTAGGCTATGAACATATTAGCTATTGTATTGCCAACACTGTGAATTATTTTTACACCTGTTTTTATTTTAAGAATACTCTTTAGAATAGAAATAAATACAGTCCTCTCTTGCGTCTCAGTTTTGTTTTCAATTATTTAAAGTACTAGTGGCCTGGTGCATGAAATTCGTGCACATTAAAAGAAATTAGAGGAAATAATTTAATATTGCTATTTGCCCTTTATGATAGAAGTATCAGAGATGAAAGAAAATTACTAAAATGTATATGAAAATCTTCCTCCTGTCAGAGTCTGAGGCGCACCACGGGACCCAGAGTCAAGCCCCTGCCCAACTGTGTGTGCGTTGAAATCATGCAAGACCTAGACACAGCTGACCCCATCCCCACTGGGCAAGATCCAGACCCATCAAGCCCTGCTGGGCAGGCGCAGCCTCAGGTCCCCTGTCAAGCCCGCTGGACGTGGGGCCAGAGTTGGGGGATGTGAAGCCTGAGATCCTTTGGCCTTGGGTGGCAGGAGTGACCTGAGGTTCCCCTTTAAGCCCCACTGGGTGGGGGTTTCAGCCTGAGGTTCCCGTGCACAGCACCAGGGCAGGGGACACAGCCTGAGGTCCCCCATCAAGCTCCACCATGGGCGGGGGGGAGAAATGGCCTGAGGTCTCCTGGCCTGGTGCCGGGGCAGGGGAAACATCCTCAGGCCTTCTGCCCCGGCCCAGTGTCACACAGCCTCAGGTCTCTGCTGATTGTGCATTAAGGCTCCTTATGGAACCCAACCTCCGCTGTGGGCACAGCTATCTTGTGTTACAGGAACTCCGCCTCAGCTGTGGGTGCAGCCATCTTGTGTTATGGAATCCCTGCCCTTGCTGTGAGTGCAGCCATCTTTGTGATGGTGTGATTCTTAATTTGCATATCACCTATTTATTATATAGGATAAGTCTGTAGGACAAATTTATTTTTAATTTGCGAAGGGACTTCATACATTGTACAGAATTGTAATAAACATATTTTCATGATACCATGTATATAAATTTATGAAAATTTAAGTGCACATATATAAACTTTTTAATAACTTTTCAAAATTTAATCTTTATAGTTATTCCTTCTCATGCCAAAGAATATGGGAAAGTAGAGTAAGTTTTATAAATTCATGTTAACTTCCCAACAGAATTCTACTTGAATTTTTGATCATCAAATTATGGGGTGCTCTAATTTGCACTTGTAAGCATTCAATCAATCATATCTATTTGCCATTGTGTGGCTAGTTGGTGTTAGCATGATCTGGAACCTTTAAATTTAATCCTCTTTCAACTGTATTATTTATTTATTCGTTTAGTCATTCAATATACCTTAGTTAAATTCCTACTGTGGATAAGGTTACCTATGGTTCTATTCCCTCATTCAGATTTTTGTGGGAGTAACAGATTATATTTTTCTCATGTTTTCCTTACAAGTTAAATATGACAAAAAAAGAAACAAAAGTCCTGAAAACTCCAATGTTAGACATATTTTTGTAATTTCTCCAATTTTTCTTTCTGTTTTAATAAATTAATTTTTCATATTTTAGATTTAGTGATGTAGACAAGTTTGATGTACCGTGGGCTATCAGTGCGTTTTTAAATTGTTTTCTGTTTTCAAGTGATAAATTAATATTTCCTTTTATGTGACATAGAATTTTACTAATGTTCTTTGTAGCAAAATTAACATCTGCTTTTCTTTAGCAAGATAGTAAGAGTTATTACTTAAGTCAGTGCCAATATATTTACTTATCTGATGAGTTTAAACAGGGTCAAGGTCGTTAGCTTCACATAAACCTAAATTTTCAGCACTAGCAATATTTTAGCCTTTAAAATCATTTAACTTCTTTGGCATGTTTCCCACCCCATAATCTTCTATTGGCAATAGGCCATCATGAGATGCTAAGCACCATGGAAATAATTGAACTGTCGTGTTTGCTAATAGAGTGCATTTGAGATACATTGGCGGAGACAGTTATTAAAATGTTGGCTGTTCAAGTTTGATCATCTAATCCAGGATTTAAATGTTGAACTGCTGTTATCAGGATATATATCTGCTATTTTTTATTGAGTAACACATTTTTACTTAACCTTTTATAGAAATGCTAAAATTCATTTCTTATAGAACACCTCTAAAATATAATCTTTTCTTTTACAACATCAAATATAATTAGCTATAGTTTTATTGGAAATCACTAGAAAATGGAAAACAAAATGCTTCATATTGTGTCCATAACTGTCTATGTTTTTCTTTTAGTTGCCCGCAAAGCAAAATTTTCAAATTAATATTTTGTTTCATGTCATGAAATTATTTTGACTTGACAAATGCATTCATTAGAGTGGATGATGGGTATGGCAGCGATTGGTGATATTCGCTGGTCAGTTTCCTCTCCCTGGGCTAAGTGAACTGCAGGGTGTTTGATCAGCTGAACCAGTGTTAATTAGCAAACCAAAGCATGACTAGCAGGTGTGCTGTCTCTCTGAGTTTTCTTTTCTCTTTCTTGGTGCCCCTGGAGCCTGGATGCTTGAATTTGTGAAGAGCAAACTCTCCTGCCAACCCACATTGGACTGTGAACTGAGGAAGAAATCAATCGTGCATTAAGTGATTGAAATAATATGGGTGTTTATTATTGTATACTAGGAGCCCAGTGCATGAAATCCTGCAGCACTGCCCACCCCCTTACCTTGACACCTGAACTGGTCCACACAGAGCTCCAGTGTGCCTGGCCCAGCCCCCAACCCTCTGGCCTTCTCTGACCATTTCAAGCCTCACCCTCAGTCCCTCCAGTCACCTCGGGCTGGCCCCGCCTTCTCTGGGTGCCTCCCCACTTTTGCCCCATCTCCAGAGCAACATGGTGGCTCCGCCCCATCATGACACAGGAGGAGAGCATGGAAGCCTGCTGCACTGTTCTCCTTCCCCTGGCAGGTGGGCCCCGGGCACTCAAGAGTGCGAGCATTGGGTGGCAAAGGACTGGTGAGGGGGGCGCTTTGTGTTCTCACCCTGCCCTCGCCAGCACACGGTGGTCCCACCTCCTTGGAGCACCTCCCCACTTCCGCTCTGTCTCTGGAGCAACACCCCAGTTAATATGCTAATGACTTGGTCATTACCCATTATGGCATATTGGTCATTATCATGTTAGCTCTTTATTAGTGTGGATGGTATTGAATACTGTTTGCTTATTTGAATTTCCCCATCCTATCCCTCTTTATAATAATTTTTGATGTATGCAGATGGGCATGTTCTTAATTTCATAGTGTTTTACTAGATTTCATATTGAGAATCTAAGCACATTGTCTAGTAATTACAATTAAGCAAGTTTCTTTGTATCCTTCATTGATATCTTTACCAACTAGCAATCAGTTTGGTGGACATAATAGATATCATTTTGCTACTGGTGGAAGTGAGGTATCCCCTGGTGGAAGTGGGGGATCCCTTTTCCCACTGAGTATTGAGGGGTTGGGTCTTCATAATATCTTGAGAAAAAGAATTTTCTAAGATTCATATGGGAGGATAAGTGATCTTCATTTGCATGGAATTACATCCCCTGCTTTTCTGAAGTCCCATTTCCCTAGCATCAGGCTAGTTCCAGTCCATCAGTCCATTGTGTGGAGTCCACATGGCCCATGGTGAATACAGGAGCGTAAGAGTCCTGCAGCCTGGAGTGAGAACCAGGAGAGAGAACTCCTTTGTTTAGGAGCTTTTGTATCTCAAATCTTCCTGGTTTGCCGTGGTCTTGCCTACTCTTGGCCATGTCCTGTTCCCAGGTGTAACTGACAGGAAAATACCATCCCTGTGTCACCCAGACTTGCCTATAATATTTGCCTTCCCTTTGTTCCTTCCCTGATAATTAATAACCCAGGTTGTTTACAACAATATCAATTTACTAGCAGATAATGTGTACTATCGAGGAAGTCTTGATTCTGTAGATCAGTGGTTCTCAACCTTCCTAAGGCCTTGACCCTAGCATACAGTTCCTCATGTGGTGGTGACCCCCAACCATGAAATTTTGCTACTGTTATGCATTGTGATGTAAATATTTGCATTTTCCGATGGTCTTAGGCGACCTCTGTGAAAGGGTCATTTGACCCCCCAAAGGGGTCGCGACCCACAGGTTGAGAACCGCTGCTGTAGATGAAGGCTAGGACATCTAAAGAGAGCCATTAGGGTAGCAATCTCATTAGCGAATTTAAATTTGATCAGTTATGTATTTTAAACATCCTATGTGATAATTTTTAGCAAATGTAATCTAATTCTACTTTCTTCATTTTGATGCTTAGAGTCATTTGTACATTGAAAAAATATTCCCAAATTTGATTGTCTTAAGGAATGTAAAACCACTGCTTACTGGAAAATTGTACCAGGGATCAGAAAAGGCACTGGAGTGTGCAATAGAAGGGCTTTTCAGTTCGGCTCAGGATTAGCAGGAAGACTAAAATATGCATGCAGATAAGCTAAGGTTAGATTAAGTTCCTGATCTATTTAGCCAAGGATGTAGAAAGTTATCAGGAGCGAGGAGGCCATTTTGAACAGGAGTAGATGCAGCATATTTAGTGTAGGTTCTGGGCCTTTAAATCAGTAATTAGGGAAGCTTATCTGCCAGTGAATCTGCAAAGTATGATGTAAGATTAGAAAAAAAACACCATTCTATTTCTCTTGTCTCCATTATTTTATGCTTGAGCTTATATCTACTCAGAAAGAGCTTGTTCTTACTCTTCACGTTTCTCTGGCTGAAAAAATGTTTACAAACTTTGGTCCTGCTGGTTCTCGACCCACACTTCACACTGAGGCTACATCCCCTCCTGGGGGAGAAATCTGAATTAGGGCTCAGCCTTGAGAAGTGTCTCAGCCCTGGGCTCACCAGGATAGCAGAAAACCCAATTCTCCCTAAAGAGTTAAATGAAAAAATCAAGCAAAACAAGTCCTGACTGTACTCAGCATCAGCCCTCCTGGGTTGCCAGTCGATCCCCTGCCTCAGTTGGGGTGGGTGTGGGAAGCAACTAGTTGATGTGTCTCTCTCACATCAATGTTTCTCTTTCCCTCTTTTCAACTCTCTATGAAAAAGAAAAAAATATATATATATCTCCTCAAGTGAGAATTAAAGAAATACACAAAAACAGAACAGAATTAGAAGTGACAATCTATCTGAATACATAAAACATGCCTAATATTTTGAAAAGACAGAAAAAGTCCAAGGAAAATAATAAAAAATACCCTATATTTTGTATATTGATCTATTGTATTCAAAGACCTGTATGTGCATCTCATCTGATGTGCAAAACATCACACAACAAATTTCTCATAATAAAAGGACAACTAAAACATTCAGCAACTTTAGAATAAGGATCTATTCAAGATAGAAGAAACGCTGCTCAATTTTTCTAAAGTAGTAATTATTTCAAGCTATATTTCTTAAGGAATATTAAGTAATTGAGTTTATGAAACCTTAATGGGAGCAAAACTAAAAGAAAGCCCTGTTGAGAATCTTCCTGACTGTATCAAACAACCATCGAGAGTAGAAGAAAGGATGTAACTGTGAAAGGCCACCATTGGTACTAATTTTACTCTCAGAGAGGGTCTTGACAATAGAATTAATGCTGTTTCAAAATGCTGTGTGTCTGTAGCACTGGCCCTGGGTAAAGCTGTTGCTTAGGACATTTATCAGTACCTCTTCTGCATTTTTATTTTTATTTATTTATTTTTTATTGTGTTACATGTATACATATCTCCCCATTGCCCCCCCTCCCTCCCAGGCATATCCCAACCCCCCAGTGTCTATGTTCATTGGTTATGCTTATATGCATAGATACAAGTCCTTTGATTGATCTCTTATCTACCCCACCTCTCCTTAACCTTCCTGCTATAATTTGACAGTCTGTTTCATGCTTTACTGCCCCTGTATCTTTTTGTTCATCAGTTTATAATGTTCTTTATTCTCTATAAATGAGGGAGAGCATGTGGTGCTTCTCCTTCGTTGACTGGCTTATTTCACTTAGCATGAGGCTCTCCAGTTCCATCCAGGTTGCTGCAATTCTCCTTAGGGGACTCTTTTGTTCTCTTTCGAAGACATCTTCAGGCTAAGGCAATAGTCGCTTTGTTGACTAATGAGTTTGCCGACCACTGGGCTAGGGCTTTACCTCACTTTAATGCCTTCCAATTATATCATAGGACTTAGTGCAGTGAAGAACAGTGGGACAGAATGTCAATAAGCAGGTACTCTAGTCGTGTACCATGAGCAGCTCAGCACCTGCATGGTGTGGCCTTGATTCTTCTGGTCAAACAAGGGTGCTGAGTGATGTGACTGCCTGGATCGTCCCAGGCTAACGGTTGGTTTTGATATTCCGTGCCATGTCACTGAAGCTTACTTCACACCGAGGCCCAGGTGCCTGATAAAATTTCAGGTGATCCCCTTCCTAGATTCCACTGACATTTTCGAGATAAACTTATTAAGTGCGATTATAAAACAGCAAGAGCTGTGGGCATACTAAGCACAAAAATGTGTGTTTCTCATTAAAATGACTCTTGGTGAGAGTTGTCAGTTATCACTGATTGCACAATGATACATTTCTTGTTAAGTCAGTGGATACTCAACCTATTGTATAAACGCACGTGCACTTTAGTTTAAATAAACCATAATTTGAAGATAATGCTAGAGAATATAGTACTCCTGAGGTGCTCTTTTTCCATAGATAAATCAGTAAGACAAGTCTGAACTCTTTTTGAATCTGGTTTATAATCACAATTAACCAGTAGTTAGTGGGTTTTTGACACTTCAAAAATTATATTCAAGTATTAATCAAGAAAATAATTTGTCTTTGGATATAAAAAAACACACAGTTGAAAACTGCTGCCTCTATTCTATGTGGCTTCATCTTATTCCCAGTCTCTTTAATTGCAGTTTACATAAAATTCTGACTCAACTGTAAAGCCATTTTTTAGCATAGAGATATACTGTATAGGGGAGCTAATTCTTTATTTGAATACTGCAAGGCAAGATTTGAAAACAGTATAATGACTTTGGCTGTAGATTGAGTTTTAAGGACCCTTGTCCAGGAAAACAGTAGGAAAAACCATCTGTTTAGGTTCCTTTTTGTTTTCTTCTTGATGGAAAAATAACTAGTACAGATAAGGTTGGAAAATTAAGAGAAACTATAGTGCTCAGATCCATAAAATTTGTACTGAACAGTGTTTAGTGGAAAGTAATATCAGTAATGTCATCCTTTAAGATGCTGAATATTTGAAAATTACTAAGATAGAAATTTTAAAAAATTGTAAAAAAAAGGGAAACCTCTAGACCAGCGGTTCTCAACCTGTGGGTCGCGAAAAGCTAGCAGGGTCTCCTAAGACCATCAGAAAACACAGATATTTACATTAAGATTCATAACAGTAGCAAATTACAGTTATGAAGTAGCAACAAAAATAATTTTATGGTTGTGGATCACCACAACATAAAGAACTGTATTAAAGGGTTGCGGCATTAGGAAGGTTGAGAACCACTGGACTAGAACAATACTTTAGAGTTGGCAGAGAAGCAAAGTGTTGGAAAGCAATCTAGAAACATCTATTAAAATTAAAAATGCATATGCCTTTGACTCAGCAATCTCTCTCCTAAGAGTGGATTCCCTCAGAAAGACAGGCATACATAAGAAACACCTCGATGCAAGGCTATGTATGGCTGCATTGTTCCTGAAGATGAAAAACTGGAAACAAAGCAGGTGCTCGTTAACAGGAAAAGGGCTGATTAAATCATGGCGCATCCAGAGCTCTGTCAGCTAATCTGAGGGATTTCCATGAGGCACTCTTGAATGCAAAAACCAAGATGCAGAAAAATATTCATATGAGCAATGTGTTGTTAAACAAAGCCTGGATGTGTATACGTGTGTTTGCATGTGTGAGAGAGAGTAAGTTGTTATTTGAGCACAAAGGGGTGAAAGGAGCTCTAGCTCCCAGGATGAGCTGGAAAGGACCGGTAGCACCTACCACAGTGAATGATCAGGAATAACAGGAGGGTGACAAATTGCCATCGCAGTGAAAGCTGGATCTGAAGAGTAGACGTTTAGGAGCAACAGTGGATTGATGTCGGGAGTTGAGATAATGTGATCCCTTGGAATAGGTTGTCGCTGGGGATGTTCTCCTGATTTTTCCAGTTTCTCAGGAGCAGTGAGTGGAATAGAAATTTCTCTAACGGTGGGTCTGGAGCAGATTATAATTCAGGCTCCAGATTTCCTCATGACTGGTGTATAAGGGAAGTAGTCTGTCTTCGTTCATTGATTAATCTACTCAACAAATATGCATTAAGTTCTTCCACTGGCCGATTTTACTTTGTGCATGTATGAACCCAGAAGGTAGACCAACTATGTAATAACTCTCTGATCCCTAACCCAGGAGCCCTAGCTCCTTCTATGTACCATGTTCCATGTTTTAAGAAAGTCCTCAACTTTGATTTCTGCCTTGGTTCCCTAACCTGGAATAGCTTTTGCATTGGATCCATCTTTCTCTGTGTCTATATAAGATTTATCTCCAACCTGAGCTTATTTCTCAATACAAGGTGAAACAAAAAAGTAGATATACAGTATGAGTATGCACAACATGGAGTTTATTCTTATATTGTTATTAATTATTGTATTATTTCCTATATCAACAACTATACACCTATTCCCACCCCACCCTGTATAGTCCCTTCTTTCCATCTTGTAGAAATCATCATGATCTCTTTTTTTTTATATGCCCTACTTCAATCTGCAGAGCTGTTATGGATTTATTCTGACAGGATTTTGGAATGAAGGATGATAAATATGACAGAAAGATATATTGATTAAACAGAACAGATGGTGGTTAAGTATAGAGAGGGGCAGAGTGGAGGTGAGATTAGATGAGACTACTTCAATAACCCAAGCCAAACACTTTTGCTTATATGTTTTTTATTGGAAATAATAGTTTTACTTTTAACCTCGCAAAGCAAAGTAGAATGGAAAAAAGAAAACAGTAAAAAAGCGACAAAAAGTCATTTAACAATTTGTCAAAACTTAACAGGGAGTCTTTATTTCAGAATTTTTATCATGGGATTTATCTGTGCTCAGTTGAAATGTTACCGCTGATGCTATACTTTTAATAGCATATTAAATATTTTAAATATATTGTTAGATTCTGAATTGATATAGTTACCTGAAACATCTATTTGACAGGATTTTCCTCTGGCTGTTACATAAGTGGCTGCAATCACATTCCACAGACTCATATTTGTACAGAAAGAAATATATATATATATATATATATGTATATATATATATATATATATATATATACATATATATATATGTATATGTATATATGTGTGTGTGTGTGTATATATATATATTAATATATTTTATTGATTTTTTTACAGAGAGAAAGAGAGAGGGATAGAGAGCTAGAAACATCGATGAGAGAGAGACATCCATCAACCGCCTCCTGCACGCCCCCTACTGGGGATGTGCCCACAACCAAGGTACATGCCCTTGACCGGAATCAAACCTGGGACCCCTCAGTCCGAAGGCCAATGCTTTATCCATTGAGCCAAACTGGTCTCGGCTATATATATACATATATATACATATATACATATATACATATATATATATACATATATACACACACACACACACACACAAACACACACACACACACACATATATATTAGTAAAGATGCCCCAGCCAACAAAAATTAAAAGGAAACAAAAAATAAGCTGGAAATTTTAGAACTTAAGCCTGAAAACATGGAAACTCAATTAGGGCCCCCCTGAAACAAAGTCAAAGGCTTCGTATTCAATCCGAATCTGAACCCTACTTACAACTGACACTTGTACAAGCATGCGCCTATTTCTCGCAGTTATTTCATCCAATTCCATTGACTCCCCCATAGGCGTTTTAAGAAAGAAGAAAAGCCCACACTAATGAGTTTTGGTAGAATCATAAATCTGTACAATAGCCAAACGCTATCGTTACGTTGTTTCTCTAGTGGAAAGTCATTGCTTGAAATAATTACTGACATAAATGAAGCAAACTCCTGAATTAAATAGAGCCGGGTTTATGTTGTTATTCATCACTGTGCAAACATCTTCAATCTTCTCTACTATTACTGAAAATGTCCTTAAATGGTTCAAGATATTTTAATAACCCAGCAACTTATTTTGACTATAAGACAACACTAGGCACAAATTCCACATCTCTGAGTTTTATGTATATTATGGTAGCATATATACATATATATAATCTATATGTATATAATCTATAATATATATTATAGATTTATATATATCTATGTACATATCTATATCTATATCTAATCTATATATCTATATATCTATCTGTGTGTTTTTTCTAAGACTTAAGAACTGTGGATATAATAAGTTGCACACTACATATCTCAGTTTGTCATGTATCATTTGACCTTGCACTACAATAAATTGTTACTACTTAATAAATACCTGGTTCAATAAATATTTTTCTAGTCTTCAGAGGGAGAATTTTGCAGAGCTTGGTTACATAACTTTGTTCAGAATTGGACTGCCTTTCCTGTTAATCAAGTAGAACAGTGGTTCTCAACCTTCCTAATGCTGTGGCCCTTTAAGACAGCTCCTCATGGGGTGCTGACCCCCAACCATAAATTATTTTCATTGCTACTTCATCACTGTAATTTTGCTACTGTTATGAACTGTAATGTAAATATCTGATAGGCAGGATGTATTTTCATTGTTACAAATTGAACATAATTAAAGCATAGGGATTAATCACAAAAACAATATATAATTATATATTGTGAAATACTTATTTCTTATTACAAATAAATGACATTTTGTCTTGAATCGTGGTGTAGCATGGGTAACAATCTTCATATGACAACAGTAAACTACATTGCTACATTTTGCTTCACTAAGGAGCGGTGTGCTGGTTCCTAAGACCATGGGAAATAGGTGTTTTCCAATAGTCTTAGGCGACGCCTGTGAAAGGGTCGTTCAACCCCCAAAGGGGTCGAGACCCACAGGTTGAGAACCACTGAAGTAGAAGTACAGTTGATTTTCTTGGCCTCATTAGCCTGTGGGCTGGAGAAACTTCTAGCTTCACGACTCTAGGGCTCCCTCTTCTGTGCATGTTTGGAAGTGTCAAAAATATGACCTTTCTGGGATGTGTTTCCTAACGATTTTTATCTGTACCATCCCTTTTCTTAGCCACTTTTTCCTTGTCTTGCTTAATTTAGATTCAGTGTAAAATGAATCTCGTTGGTAGGGTTTTGTCCTGAAAGAGAGCTTCGGTTGTCTAGTTTCAAAAGTCCCTACAGCCCATATTACCCCAGCAACACCTGACTGTTGTGGCCCCCTCCCTGTTACCCGTGAGCTCTGTCACAGATCTCTCAGATCGGCCTACTGATCAGGAACTCTGCTTTAGGGGTGAATGCCTGCTGACATTCAATTTCTGGGCTGCTCAGAGTTCTTCTGCTTTACCTTTGCTTCTTTTATTTTTATTTTTTAAAAAAATACATTTTATTGATTTTTTACAGAGAGAAAGGGAGAGGGATAGAGAATTAGAAACATCGATGAGAGAGAAACATCGACCAGCTGCCTCCTGCACGCCCCCTGCTGGGGATGTGCCCACAACCAAGGTACATGCCCTTGACGGGAATCGAACCTGGGACCTTTCAGGCTGCAGGCCGACGCTCTAACCACTGAGCCAAACCAGTCAGGGCCCTTTGCTTCTTGTTGGGCACACTGATACCACATGTCTTGTCTTATTTTGGAGTCTGTGGTGTTAACATGCCATTTAGTTGTAGCTTTCTTTGGATTTCTTTTTTTCTTTGCTATTTTACTTTAAATTTTGGGGGGGAGGTGGGGGTGGGAGTTTATCCAACTGGTCAGCCCACTGTAGCTACACTTTTAATTTAAAAAAACATTTATAGAACTTCTTAGGCTATTATTTCTTTTCTAAGTTGGTAAGTTATATTTTTAAGAAATATATCTATTTTGCCCTGGCTCAGTGGATGGAGCATTGGCCTGCAGACCAAAGGGTCCCAGGTTTCGATTCCAGTCAAGGGCACATGCCTGGGTTTCGGGCTTGGTTCAATGTGCAGGAGGCAGGCGAGCAATGATTCCCTCTCATCACTGATGTTTCTATCTTTCTCTTCCTCTTTAAAATCAATGAAAAAATATATTAAAAAAAGAAAAAATATCCATTTTATGAAGTACTTAACTATATTGGCATAAAGTTAGTATTTTTCTTGTTTCTATAGTTATGTCTTCTTTTAATTCAAATACTATTTGTCTGTGCCTCCTTTCCTCTTTTTTTTTGTATGAAATTTTAATAGAAGTTGTCTAATACTGTACTTTCTGGCATATAAGATGACTTTTTAACCCAGGAAAATCTTCTCAAAAGTCAGGGGTCATCTTATAAGCCGGGTGTCATCTTATATTTTAACCGGAAAAGTTAAAATATAAGCCGGGTGTCATCTATATTTTAACCGGAAAAGTTAGGGGGCTGTCTTATATGCTGAAAAATATGGTACTCTTTCCAAAGAACTGAATTTTGACTTTGTTGATTATCCCCATTGTGTCTTTATTTTTATTTTTTTAAAATTGCTTTTAACTGTATTATTTCTTCCCTTTTTATTTTATTAAGTTCCAACTGAAGAACTTAATTTATTAATTTTAAGAATATCTTATTTAAAATGAAATGATAAAAATTTTTTCTTGCAGGTCTGATATCACTGCATCTTTAAATATTTGGTATGTTAGTATTTCACTATCATTTACCTCTAAGGATTTGTATTTATTTATTTTTAAATATTTTTGTTTGTTTGTTTGTTTTTGTTAATTCTCATGTTGATATATATGCAATTTGGTATATTGATATTTTGTTGTATTGACAACAAGTTTCAAAATTTTATATGTCAAATTTGCTGAAGGTGTTAACATCATAGATATTTTTACACTTAAAAATGTCAAATTTTGTACTTAAAAAGAGCATTTGCGGGAAGTTTTCATTCATTACTTTATTTTGAAGAGAAGTGCTGCTTATCGTATACTTTAGAAGCTTATGGTGAACATGCTCTATCTCAAAATACTTGTGAACACTGCTTTTAAATGCTTTAAAAGTGATGATTTTGATGTGAAAGAAAAAGAATGTCCAGGTTAATTTGAACCATGCTTTGATCGTGAAATGACCAAAATGGGCCAGAAGATATGGCAAAGTAATTTTGCTTCATGATAACGCACCATCACACACTTCAAAACCAGTTAAAGAGCCGTTAAAAGATTTTGCCTGGGAAGTATTAACCCACCCGCAGTATTCACCAGACTTTGCTCCTTCAGATGACCACTTGTTCCAGTAAATGGCATGCACTTTCTGAGCAGCACTTCAAAACATGCAAAGAACTAGAAAATAGTTCTCTGAATAGTTTGCCTCAAAACAAGAAAAGTTCTATTGGGACGGTATCCACAAATTACCTGAAAGATGGGGGAAATGTGTAGCTAGCAATGGACATTCCTTTGACTAAAGTACTTTTGATGTTTTGCTTGAAATTACCGTGTTTTCTTTGATTACAAAATCCACATTATTAACTGGCACACCTAAAATTATGCTTGTTATTAGTTTATAAATGTACTTTTAATTTCCTTATATATCTTCGATGACATAGTAGTGATTTAGACCTATATTAAATCACCTAGATGTGTTAGTTTCTTTCTATAATTCAATTTTGCTTTTATATCGTTTTTAAAAATGTATTTTTATTGATTTCAGAGATGAAGGGAGAGAGAGAGAGAGATAGAAACATCAATGATGAGAGAGAACTACTGATTGGTCCCTCCTACATGCCCCACACTGGGGATCAACTCCCAACCTGGCCATGTGCCTTGACAGGGAATCCAACCTTGACCTTCTGGTTCATAGGCCGACACTCAAGTACTGAGCCATGCTGGCCGGGCCTTTGCTTTGTATATCTTGGAGGCATTTTATTTTATTTTATGCTATATGTCTAGAATAGTGTCATCTCTTTTTGGTGAATTAAATATTTTACTGTTATTTAGAGACTCTAATGAAGTTTTTAGACTGAAAGTGTTTTATCTGAAGTCAGCAGACCAACATCATTTGGTTTGATATATACTTTTCCATTCCTTAACTTTCATGCTTTGCATATTCTATGTTTTAAATGTATTTTTTGGTAATGAGCTTATAGCCATATTTTTTAAATACAGCTTGACAACAGAGCTTTTCAACTTTAAATCAATGTAAATTTATAATTATTATATATTTGCAATTTTTAAATCTCACATTTTAATTTGTCTTCCTGTTTTTCTACCTTCTCACCTATTTAAAAATTAATAGTTATATTTCATTTAACAAAACAATAACTTTAACATTTTCTAAATGTGTCTAATTCTCCCTTATCTTTTCCCCAATACACATGGATTTATACTAAGTAGGATTTTTCATTGGGGCTCTATCTCAACCTTGAGGGTAGTGGTTTTGCTTTCTTGTTGGCATTCTTATATTATTTAGAATTTTATTTGCTTTCTACCAGCTACTCTTTTGCTACCCTAATCCCCTATTATAATAACAATTCTTTATCTTACTCTATTCAAATTACTAAGTGGTTGTTCAGTAATAATTTAATCCATAACCGAAAGAAGTAAATTTAGCATGAGATGCAAGTGAATCTGAATGGTAGATGTAAATGAATAATGTCAGGGTTCCACTCCGAGTCCCTCATATGTGGGGGGTTTTCTTTCCAACAGCAGGTGCCCACAGCTCTTTTTCAGAGGCCTGCTGCGAGATACTGGAGGCCGTTGGCTGTGGAGGCCAGAAGAGCTACAAATTGTGTCTCTCCTCTTGCTTCTTCCCCATTAAGCTTCTGCTACCTTTTTTCAAGTCAGGGAACTCTGAGATGTGGTAACTTTTTCTCTCCCCTCCTTAGCCACCCTCCCCCCCACCCCCAATGTTGACACTATTATAATTGTGCCCTGTCCCCTCTCCCTGCCTTCACCAGATTGTTGTCTGTGTCCATTGGTCATGCATAGTTGCATATATGTCCTTCGGCTAATCTATTACAGTCTCCCTACCCGCATTACCCTGCACTCTGAGGTCTGTCAAGTCTGTTCCTTGTATCCATGTCTCTAGTCCTATTTTGTGAGGTGTGGTAACGTTTGTTTGTTTGTTTGTTAATTTATTTTCATTTTTATTTTATTTTAAAAAATATATATTATTGATTTCAGAGAGGAAGAGAGAGATAGAAACCTCAATGATGAGAGAGAATTATTGATTGGCTGCCCCCTACTGGTGATGGAGCCCACAACCCAGGCAAGTGCCCTGATGAGGAATTGAACCATGACCTCCTGCTTCATAGGTTGGTGCTCAAACGATGGCTGGGCAGGTGTGGTAACTTTTACCTTTTAAGTGATCAGACTGAAGCTATCTATAATC
Organism: Lasiurus borealis; assembly: GCA_004026805.1. Lineage (NCBI taxonomy): Eukaryota > Metazoa > Chordata > Mammalia > Chiroptera > Vespertilionidae > Lasiurus > Lasiurus borealis. The sequence goes on along the minus strand of PVJN01002812.1, from coordinate 68,104 downwards.
TATACTTTGCCTGATACCACACCTTATTCTCCAGCTTTTTTTTTTTTTTTTTTTTTTTTTACCAGCTTCTTCTAGGAATCATTTACACTGGAATCCTTATCTCAGGTTCTGCTTCTGACGAAGTTAATTTAGTCTATCTGTTCTACTATCACTGAGCCACACCAGCCCAACTGAAGTGGTGAGTTTTAACTGTTTGCATTTTAGATATGATATAGAAGTTGTACTTTTCAACTTTTGTTGGTTTTTGATTCCACTGAAGATCATATTCTGCACCCTGCCCTCCCTCCATCCCCCCAACCAAGCCAACAAAAGAGCCATAATTTTCACCAACATACTGAACACCACAGACAATCAGTGACTCGCGAAAGCAAAACGATTGCTTGCTGGACTTGTCTCCAGCTCTGGAAATAATTTACAATGTGGATCTAACTGGCATTATATAAACTCATATAAGAACCCACTCTCTTCATGGCCTTCCGCTGAGCGCTCATTTCCTCTGGTTGGCAAGCTGGACCTTGTTCTGCTTCTGGTACAGCCTCTAGAGCTGTGGTTCTCAACCTTTCTAATGCCGTGACCCTTTGACACAGTTTCTCATGATGTGGTGACCCCCAACCATAAAGTTATTTTCGTTGCTACTTCTTAACTGTACTTTTGCTACTGTTATGAATCATAAGGTAAATATCTGTGTTTTCTGATGGTCTTAGGTAATCCTGCTAGTGGTTCTCAGGTTGATGGCAGATGTGTAATCAAATGGTCCAAATGGCCATGAGCCATTCTTTTTAAGAAGAAATCATTTTCATTCTCCTCTTTTATTCAGAAGAAACCTTTCTAGCAGGTAGGAATCTTTGATTTTATTTCCCTTTTAAGGTAATGGTGGGATGACTCTAAATAATCCAAAAGTCATTGAGCAGCGATAAGTGATAGTCAATAGTTTCAAGACTCCTGGGTTTTAAAAATGGTGGCCATTTCAAACCAGCTGTCAGCTCTGTGCTGTATCGGTAGTACTGGGCCCACACACTTAGTGGCCCAAACTTTTAGGGGAAATAGACACCAAAAAAAATACAAGAAACGTTTATTGCACATTGCACATATTTGCTCTACTCATTCCACGAATATTTAAACAAACTCAAGTATTAATTGGAACAACAAGAACAAACTCATGCAGTTTTGCACTGAGAACAGTGCGTGTGCTTCATCTGATTTTCTATTCAGAATGAATGCAGACTCCTTTCAGCTGGTGTTCCACCCATTAGCAATCATAGTAGAAATAAAAGGTTAATCTCTACCGAGAATGGAAATTGTATGTGAGTAAAAGACTGTATTGTTAATGGTAATCCAAAGATCAAGACACGTTCTTTAATTAACTTTTCCCTCCTCAATATCACTTGCATTTGGTATTTTGTTGTATATCCACTGTGTTGAACTGTCTAAACACATTGTAGAGTTTTAATAAATGTTAAATACATACATAAGGAAATGTTTAGCTATGCCATGTTCTATAATATTTAAAACTTAAAAAAAAACAGTATTCTTGGTTCTTTTGTTTAATGATGGCATGTAATTGGTACCAATTTTAGAAGTGCATAATGAAATAGTTAAGGGTGAAATGTCATAGTGAATATAATATATCTTTAAATTTTTAGCCAAAATGACATAAATATGGCAAAACGTAAATAATTGTTAAATCTAAGTTATGGGTATATGGATATTTCTTATATGCCTCTCTACTTTTCTATATGTTTGTAATCAAATTTACAAAGACAAGAAAAGACAGAAGGAAAGAGGAGAAGAAAAAATATTATTAGCATTATGTAATAGAAAAAGTAAGGCAATAAATATAGACCCATGAAACCAAGATAGGAGTCATAACTTCTACAGTATATGAAATTATGGGAAAGACATGTAAATTGCTCTAAATTTAGTTTTCTCATTTTAAAAATGAGAATAATCCACAATAAAATATTACTATATATTCACCTGATGGTTAAAATTTAAAAGGACAATATGAAGAGTGGCAACAATCTAGAGTATATGAAACATATGCTGTTGCAGTTAGGAGTACAAAATTCAATAACCACTTAAAAAAACACACCTGTTCTATGCATATGTGTAACTATGGCTAAGTAATGTTACTTCCAGTTACAATAAAAGACAAATGAGTACATATGTCAATAAATAGATACATACAAAATTTTTACAGTTTTATTAAAAATAACACAAAACGGCAAACAACATCAACAGGAGAAAAGCTAAATATTCCATTGGTATATTTATGCAATAGAATCTATGCAACATTGCAAAATTGCCAACTCTGGTACATGTTATAACATGGATAAAATTTATAGATGTTATACTGACTTATAGTAGTCACACACCAAAACATATTTATTTTATGATTCTGGCTGTATAAAGTACAATAACAGACAGAACTGATAGGTGGTAAGAGATGAAGAGTAGTGGAAAGCTTATGGGATTCTGGAAATGTTTTGTATCTTCATGTTGGTGTGATTTACTCAGACCCATATATTGTAAAAAATTATGCTGTACACTAACACAAGAGTACTTCATGCACTTTCCTGTATCTCTGCTATCTTTCAATTAAATAGAGCAAATAAAATTAAATATTAATATCTAAATCCTAGAAAGGAGGAGCACATAAGATAATATGAACTTGTTTACTAAATTATACAACACTATACAAATGTCATATGCTATCATTTTCTAAGCTACACTCTAATGTTTTTACTAAGAACAAGGGTCTAATTTTAAGTCCTGACCATTAATATTTGCATTAGGTTTGACCCACATTTTCCTCAATTCCAATCCATTTTGGACTAAGCCTTGCCACAACCTAGTTCTTAAGTGAGCATTTTTACTATTTTCTTGGTAGTGGAAAAATAGATCTCTATTTATTTATCACTGACAAACATGTATGCAACAGTTAGTTACATGCCTCGTATGTGCCAAACACTTTGCTGGGCACTGGTGATATAAACTTAAATAAGATATGATTTCTTCTCTTTACAACTTCACATTTTAGTCAAAAACTCAATTGTAATACAATTACTTGAGTACCAAAGAGCCTATTTTTTTTTAATGAAAGAAGTCAACATGATTATTATACATCAAAAGCAAAACACATTTACCAAATATAATTCTCATTTACATAGGGACTGAAGAACTAAATGCATTTATCTTTTTTTGTTTCTACTAAGTTTCTAAAAGTTAAATTTATTTTAGGTTAAATATGTTTTTTAAATAGGTTAAAATTATAAACTTCCAGTTATTTAAAAGTATATTAAACATTATAATCATTTAAAGGTACTTTTAAAACTGCAAATTACTATGCAGATGATTTTTTTACAATATTAACACTTCCTTAGAAATGTATAAATTTGTCTTATTTTATAATTATTTAAAATTTCTGTCTCTCTACTGTATTTTCTCCTATTCAATCTTCCATTTCCCCAGTAGTAATCACTCAGAGAATAAAATATGCTTTTATGCCTTTAATATTCCCAGCCATATTTGCGTTTTTGTTAAGATTTGAAGCTTGATTTTTAAGTAGGGGATTTTAGTGTTCAAACCTTCAGATGTTACTCGTTGAAAATACTTGATTTTTTAAATGAGTACCCTCTTGAATATAAGTACTCAGCTCGCAACATTTCCATCTTTCAAAGCAGTAAGTACAAATTGGTTTTTGCAAGGAAGTGTGCAAATGATGCCCAATATGCTGAACAGCGTGTGATCGTTTACACCAAACATTTGAAAACAGTAAAATCACTCAGGCAGAGTCTCCATTCTGAAAGGTTAACATATCTTTCTAAAAACCCAGTGATCCTGCACTCATCTCCCAAGATTTCATTTCACGAGAAAAAAAAAGTTAGTTGACTTTATAAACAGATGCTGGAAAGCGCTCATCCAACTCATGAAAAATTCAGCATGAGGGGTAAGCAAACATAGCAAAATCACTTATTAGGGAAAAATGCATCATCTGATAGATGAGCCTGATTATCAGATAAATTATTCATTTCTCTTTACAAAGCAATCACCCAGTGAAGACTCATTATTCACAGGTTACCAGAGAATAGGGGATGAGGAGTGAAGATGTAGTATGAGCTAGCAGCATTGCCATGTCCGGTGCAGAGAAATACCCACACACGGAATGTAGTGTATGAGGTCTGGTTGAAGCCAGGCTAACCAAAGTCTGGGACCGTTAACTCCCAAAGGAATCACCCACTGTCACACTAGCGTGCCAGTACGGTAGAGACAAGCTAAATCAATATGGAGTCATAAGAAACTATTTCCTTCCAGAAACTAAAATATGGCTGCATTAGAGATGTAAATAGAAGTTCAAGACAACTCTATTTTCAAAATCCCAAGAAACATGAGCAGGTTCCATATTAAATATTTGTCAGAGACTAAACGTTGAATTGGTCATCATTCCGTCTATCAGGTGATGCTATATTTCATACTCTGTATTAGAAAACCCTATATGCTACCTCTGAATCAGTTGAAGCAGCATGCAACTTCCTAAGCAATGTATTGATTTCAGTGAGTGATTTGTGGAAAATTGTTTGATAGCTACATCTAGTCCAATTGTGCAAAAAAAAAAACACAAACCTTTTCACTTGATCCAATTACATACCTCTTTCATTCATTCCAATCAGTCAATATTTATGGCCTAGGCTGTTCAGTTGTATTTGACATTGGTTTTGAGCATGAATTGTCAGATGGCCTGTCCACCTATCTCTACAAATAGTCAAGGAGGGAAATAAAAATATGTTGGATTTGAACTTTTTTTTTGCTTCTCTTTCACTCCCTGCTTTGCATTGCCTTTTGAATTCTTTGATGTACCATTAAGGGCCCTTTTCTTATTAGTGATTATTTTGGATGTGGTTGGCCTTTAAAAAGTTTGAAAGTCGTAAAATGACTTCCGTGAGGTGCATTTATTTACGCTCTTTTCATTTCAAGTGTCCAAGACCAGACGTGGGTTAACATTTAGGAATTGAACAGCGACCGCAGGGAAGCTTATGAAGTGACTCTGAAGTCGGCAGAGAGAGAGCTGTGGGAGTCCAGGAAGCAATACCAGCTCCGAATAATTATGCAGGAATACTGAGTAGGAACGAAGGTTTGAGAATGAGTGGCCTAAAGCACATGCAAAAAATCAAACCGGCCTTTTGCATACTGCTGACACTTGGTTAACTCCACAGTCCACAGAGGCTTTCTCCATTTTGGCAGTGTTTTCTTACTTCACCTCATTTTTCTACCTTTTCTCTCTGGAAGGTTCCTACCTCAGGGCTCTCTTAGAGATCCTACTAGAGGGCATGAGTTTTCATATCATTGAAAATGTTCAATTTTTTAACCCCTCTTTCCTTCCTTTCATGCTTCCTGTAATAGTATGGCTTAGGAAAAAGGCTATGATCCATGTACTGGGGATCTTCAGTGAACAGAACTCCTGCCTCGAGGTTGCTCATATGCTAATGAGAGGCTCAGACAATTGCACAAATTTTGTTTTTCTCCACATCGACCATTCCTATTCAGTCCTGAAAAAGTGTGACGTCACCTGTATTAGTAAGCTCGGTTTGCCACGATAAATGCCATAGAATGGGCGGTTTCAATGAAAGAAATGTATTTTCTCACAGTCCCGGAAGCTGTAAGTCTGTGATGGGGTACCAGCGTGGGCAGATGCTATTGAGGGTCCTCTTCCTGGCCTGCAGACAATTGCCTTCTCAGCATCTCCTCACTCGGCAGAGCCAGTGCTCTGGTTTCTCTCTTCTTCTTCTAATGGGATCAGTTCTAATGGGTCAGGGCTCCCCCTTTAAGACCTCCCTGAACCTTACATTTTTAATGGCTCTGTCGCTAACAGAGTCACATGGGAGATCAGGGCTTCAACCTGTGAAATTTGGAGGACAAATTTTCTCCTACTTTGAATGCATCTAGACTTTTGTCAGCCTAGGTCTCCATTTGCCAATTATTGACATTTTTTTTGTTGTGGTGGTGGTTAATGCTCACCGAAGATACTTTTTTCATTGATTTATAGAGAAAGAGAGGAAGGGAGGGTGAGAGACAGAGAGAGAAAAAGAGAGAGAGAGAGAGAGAGAGAGAGAGAGAGAGAGAGAGAGAGAGAGAGAAACATTGATGTGAGAGAGACATATCAACTGGTTGCCTCCTAGAAGGGCCCTGACCAAGGGTGGTGATTGAGTCTGCAAACAAGGCATGTGCCCTTGCCCAGAATTGAACCAGGACCCTTCAGTCAGTGGGTCGACACTCTATCCATGAGCCAAAACAGCTAGGGCTACTTAATTTTTTAAAATTTCTAGTTCAAAAGCCTTTAACCCCTCTTTTTGCTTACTTCCTAGCTTATAGAATTTGACACGTAACCAATGTAGCACTTTGTTGTATAATTATTTATGCATACATCCTGATACAGCACTCAAGGCCAGTTCCTAATAATCTATTGTTGTGTAACAAATCACAGCAAATTTATTTACTTCAACCAAGAGTCACAATCCTTGTGGGTCAAGAATTTGGGGAAGGCTTGGCTGTCGGAAACCAAACATTGTTCTCACTAAATGGATGTAAACAGGCCAGAAGGCTGGTCAACCTTAATTGCTCTGAAAGGTCAGAGCTAATCACTCACTGTTTAGTTGAAAACATTGTTGGCTGAAGCAGCCTCTACCTGTTTGTTTCATGTTAATTTCTGTTTTATTTCCTGCCTAAAGGCTAGGGGTGTGTCCCAAAGCCTTAATAAAAGAAGAGAAAGGCCAAAGCAAGTGGCAGTTCTTCCTCTAGTGACTAGAGGAAGGCTCCCACCTGGCCCCCCAATATCACCAAATTAATGGTTTCTGGTCTCTCATTTCATTTGCGTGCGGCCTCCTTCAGAACCCGATCCCTGAACCAGGAACCCTGAACCACGCGGGACGTGGAAAGAGGTTCCCACACTTGGCTGTGTGGTTTGGGCTGAAAGGCTCGGTATGAGTGTGCTCAGACGGCCATAGCACGAAGTCCAAGATCATGGGGCGAGCGGGCTTGCTGGTTGTGCTGCCCCTCTTCCTGGCCTGCGGATAGCTGACTTCTCACTGTGTCCTCACCTGGCCTTTCCTCTGATGCCCATGAAGAGAGAGTGACCGCTGGTGTCCCTTCTGGTGTCTCCTTCTCTTCTTACCAGGAGACAAGTCCAACTGGATTAGGGCCCCACATTATGAACTCAATTAACCTGCATTCCTTTCTTAAAAGACTGGTCTCCAAATATAATCACCGTGGAGATTAGGTCTTCAACATATGGCTTTTGGGGCACACAATTCAATACGTAACAGTGTTTTTAGGTGGCTTTAGCCAATCAGCGAGTGGCGCTGAAACATGGTAGTGAAAAATGAACCTGGCACTCACAACAAAACAGGAACCCCGACTGGACACCCCCACATTCTCCTGAGAGTGGCCTCCCTGTTTCTTGACCAGGATGTGGCAGCAGATTTTCTCCTTTCCATTCTGTCACATCCCTACAGTACAGCGCCTCTATTTTAACGATGCATGTCATTGTAAGCCTTTAGGAAGAGAGGGTATTTTGTAAAATTTCTCCTCGCTGGGAGACAAAAAAATTAAAAGCAAGACTCCAGGCTTCGGATCAATCACTGGTTCCATCTGGTGTATGTTCTCTTTGATGGCCTCATTTAAAACTTCAAGAGATTTCGCATGGATTTAAAATTCTCATTACAATCCTTGCCAAAGCATCTTAAATGCAAAGCAATGTTAACTTTAAAAATTTAGAAATGGCTGAAGGAGCCGTACCAGTTGGAGCCACTAACTGAAAACTGTGAGATAAAATGAGTCAGAGGGAAAAAAAAAATATTCTAGCCCATTTCTGGAAGACTCTGCAAATAAAAGTAACACTGTCTTCATTATGATTTATAAAGTTCTTTTTTATATAATTTTTAATATAATTTTTTGTAGATTAGGTCCCATCCTAATTTACAAGGAGATATGAAATATAGCCTATAGAGATTTCCCCTAACATTTGCCACTCTCTTCACCTTTAGAATGAATCCCAAGTGAACTGGGCTTTATAAGTTAATGTTTCTTCTGCTCTTCAAGCAATATTGATCTCCCACAAATCCATTTATTTCTCTCCTCCTAGGAAAAATGGACATCTCCATTTCTGTAGTGAATTCTATAGAGCCATTTTTTAGTGGACAAGATAGTACATTAATTTCTTTCCCTAAGAAGCACTATAGTTTGTCATTGTATTAACCTTGCCTACCTTAGAACTCCTCAGTGGCTACTGATTTTAAGCCTTCCCCATAACATCTTATTTTTACTAGATGTTAGAGATATTTCAGTAACTTAACTATTTTATCTGTGAAGGTTTTTTCCCTGTATTTTATTCGGACTGCCATAACATTTCCCCTTCCTCCAAATTTTAATGTCCATCCAATTCCCATTTGTATAATTTTTCTTGCATATTTTCCTACCTGAATTTCTAATTTTCATTGCCTTCTCTATAGTAAAAAGAACCATATAATATACTTTAAAAATAAAATAGGAGAGAATAAGCAGCAGAAAAAGGTGCAGGGCCATCATAGTGATAGATTGGCAATATCTTTATAATTATTTCTATCATAAGTCTTAAAGTGATAGCATACAATGTGTTCAACAGAAGATATATGTATTTAAGTTTTCTCGGGAATGTCAAACACAGTATGCTAAAGCGAGGTGTAAGGCATATTGCTGTACTTTCATAAAGCCAACAATTTGGAAACAATTCCAAAACCAGATAAAGACACTACAAAGAAAGAAAATTACAGGCCAATGTTCCTCATGAACACAGATGCTAGATTCCTCCACAAAAATATTAGCAAATTGGATCCAGCAATACATTCAAAAGATTATACACCATGACCAAATGGGATTTATTCCAGGATGTGAGGCTGGCACAATATTTTCAAATAAATAAATGTGATACATCACATAAACAAAACAAAGGATAGAAATAACATGATCATTTCAATAGACACAGAAAAGGCATTTGACAAAATATAGCAGCAAAGTGGGAATAGAGGGATCATACCTCAACATAATAAAGGCCATATCTGAGAAACCTACAGCCAACATCATACTTAATGAGAATAACTATAAGTGTCTTTCTTAAGAACAGGAAAAAGGCAGGAATGTCCACTTTCACCACTCTTTTTTTTAAAAAAATATATATATATGTTTTTATTGATGTTAGAGAGAGGAAGAGAGAGAGAGGGAGAGAGAGAGAGAGAGAGAGAGAGAGAGAGAGAGAGACATTGAGGGGTTGCCTCCTGCACACACTCTCCTGGGGATTGAGCAGGCATGTGCCCTGAACAGGAATCAAACCAACAACTTTTGGCAAGTGGGAATAAGCAGCAGGAAACCAAATGAGCCACAGCAGCCTGGGCTGTTTTCACCACTCTTATTCAACATCAGACTGGAAGTCCCAGCCACAGCAATCAGACAAGAAGAAATAAAAGGCATCCAAATTGGAAAGGAGAAATTAAAGCTGTCACTATTTGCAGATGACATGCTATGATACATAAAAACTCTAAAGACTCCTCCAAAAACTGCTAGATTTAATAAATAAATTTGGCAAAGTAGCAGGATACAAAATTAAGATCCAGAAAAACCAAGAAGGCGGCATAGGTAAACACCTAAACTGCTGCCTCACACAACTAAGACAAAATAGATATCATCCAGAACCATAGGAAGGCTGGCTGCGTGGAAATTCTACAACTAGAAGGAAAGAGAAAAGCACACAGATTCACAGGATCTACAGAAGGCACAAATACAGAAGTATGTGCACAGAGAGCTGACAACTGAGTGCACGCTGGCTTTCTCAAGTGGGAGGAAGATAGAAGCTCCTGACTACACTGAACTCCAGTTCTGCAGGAGACTTTGGGGATCCAGACTCATTTGGGGAGAAAGGACTGTCTGGCAGTGGGCAGAACTCAAGGGTGGCTTTCTTTCAGAGGTGCTTGCAGAGATTACCACAGGGCACTGAGACATAGGGGCCTATTAGGACAGGGATGACAGGAAGCAAAGACTGTCTGATCTGTCCTGAGACTCTGCCCCATCCAAGCAGAGTCTGAGAACACAGAGGCTTTTGCAAGTCTTGTCTCATAAGGGTGTCTCCAGCACAGAAGTTCTCCCAGTGTAGACACAGCTGATCCTCACAGCCAATTGGCCTGGAGGTCAATTCGCCCCAGTGATACCAACAACAATCAAGGCTTAACCACAACAACACTGTGCACACAGCCCATAAAGGGGTGCACCAAGAGTGTCCACCTCAGGTAACTGGGGAGGCTCAGCCATTGGACCCTATAGGACACCTAGCACACAAAGCTAGTTTATTATCCCAGGGAAGCAGCCAAAATGTGGAGACAAAGAAACATCATAAATGAAAAAAATGGAGGAAAGCAAATGACTGGATATAGAGTTCAAAACCACAGTTCTAAGGTTTTTCAAGAATGTTCTAGAAAAGGCCAATAAATTTAGCAAGACCCTCAACAATATGAAAAAGGACCAACTAGAAATTAAGCATCATTGACTGAAATAAAAAATGTTATACAGAGATCTAACAGCAGACTAGAGAATCACAAGAATCAAGTCAAAGATTTGAAATACAAAGAAGCAAAAAGCACTCAACTGGAAAAGCAAAAAGAAAAAGAATCCAACAATATGAAGATAGTGTAAGGAGCCTCTGGGACAACTTTAAGTGTACCAACATCCAAATTATGGGAGTACCAGAAGAAGAAAGAGAGCAAAATACTGAAAACCTATTTGAAGAATTCCCCCACCTGGTGAAAGAAATAGACTTACAAGTCCAGGAAGCACACAGAACCCCAAACAAAAGGAATCTAAAGAGGATCACACCAAGACACATCATAATTAAAATACCAAGAGCAAAAGACAAAGAGAGAATATTAAAAGCAGCAAGAAAAAAACAGTTAATTACCTACAGGGGAGAACCCATTCGACTGTCAGCTGATTTCTCAACAGAAACTATGCAGGCCAGAAGGAGTGGCAAGAAATATTCAAAGTGATGAATAGCAAGAACCTACAACCAATATTACTCTACCCAGCAAAGCTATCATTCAGAATCAAAGGGCAGATAAAGAGCTTCACAGATAAGAAAAAGCTAAAGAAGTTCATCAACACCAAACCAGTATTATATGAAATGCTGAAAGGTCCTCTTTAAGAAGAGGAAGAAGAAGAAAAAGGTAAAAGTAAAAATTATGAACAATAAATAGATATCCATCAACAAGTGAATCTAAAAATCAAGTGAATAAAAAAAATCTGATGAACAGAATAAACTGGTGAATATAATAGAATCAGGGGCACAGAAAGGGAGTGGACTGACAGTTCTCAGGGGAAAGGGGTGTGAGGGGTGCAAAAAGAGACTGGACAAAATTGTATACCTATGGATGAGGACAATGGGGGGCGGGTAAGGGCAGAGGGTGGAGGAGGGGATCTATGGGTGAAAAAAGGGTAATAATTCTAATAATCTGAACAATAAAGATTTATTAAATTTAAAAAAAGAAAAAAATTAAGATCCAGAAATTGATGCCATTTTTATAAACTATTAATGAACTCTCAGAAAGAGAAACTAATAAAATTAAAATAAAATAAAATAAAATAAAATAAAATAAAATAAATCCATTTATCATTGCAACAACAAAAAAAAAGATACCAGGGAATAACCTTAACCAAGGAAGTAAAAGACCTTTTCTCAGGAAACTATAGAACATTGAAAAAGGAACTAGTGGAAGATACAAACAAGTGGAAGCATATACTGTGTTCACGGATTGGAAGTATTATCATCATTAAAATATCCATACTAACAAAAGCAATCTACAATTCAACACAATCTATTAAAATTCCGATGGCATATTTCACAGATCTAGAACAAATATTCCAAAAATGTGTGTAGAACCAAAAAAGACCCTGAATACTCTCAGCAATCTCGAGAAAGAAGAACAAAGTTGGAGGGGTCACAATACCAAATATCAAACTATAATACAAAGTCATTATAATCAAAACAGCCTGGTACTGGCATAAAACAGAGATATAGGCCAATGGAACAAAACAGAGACCGTAGAAATCTACACAGGCCAATATGCCGAAGACCAAACATTGTCTCACTGATAGAAAGATGTGAACAGGAGACCAGAAGGCTGGTCAACCTTAATTGCTCTGAAAGGTCAGAGCTAATCACTCACTGTTTAGATGAAACATTGTTAGTTGAAGCAGCCTCTACCTGTTTGTTTCATGTTAATTTCTGTTCTTATAATTTCCTGTCTAAAGGCTATGGGTGTGTCCCAAAGCCTTAATAAAAGGGAGAAAAAGGCCAGAGCAAGGGTAGTCTTTTCCACTAGAGGAAGGCTCCCACCTGGCCCCCCAATATTGCCAAATTAATATTTTCTACTCTCTTCATTTGTGTGCGGCCTCCTCTGGAACCCTGAACCGGGAACCCTGAACCACGCAGGAAATGGAAAGGGGCTCCCACACCAATATAATAAATTAATATTTGCAAAATGGGCAAGAGCATACAATGGAGTAAAGATAGTGTCTTCAATAATGGTATTGGGAAAAATAGGACAGGTACATGCAAAAAAAAAGAAAAGAAATTATACCAACTTACACCATACACAAGAATAAACTCAAAATGGATAAAAGACTCAAATGTAAGTTGTGAAACAATAAAAATTCTCAAAGAAAACATAGGCAGTAAAATCTCAGATATCTCACGTAACAGCATTTTCACCAATATATATTGCCCACGGCAAGGGAAGCAAAGGAGAAAAATAAACAAATTGGAGAGCTTCTGTACAGCAAAAGAAGTCATCAACAAAATGAAAAGGGAATCCACTGATGGAAGAACTTATTCACCAATGATACATCTGAAGAGGGGTTAATTTGCAAAATATACAAAGAACTCAGACAACTCAATACCAGGAAGAAAATCCAATAAACAAAATGGGCAAAGGACCTGTATAAATACTTCTCCAAAGAGGACAAACAGATGGCCAATAGACTTATGAAAAACTGCTTAATGTCACTAATAATCAGAGAGATGCAAATTAAAACTACAATGAGATATCCCCTCACACCTGCCAGAATGGCTAGCATCAGTATCAACAAACAACAAGTGCAGGTGAGGATGTGGAGAAAGGGATCCCTAGAATAATGCTGGTGGGACTGCAGACCAGTGCTACCATTATGAAAAGCAGCTTGGAGTTTCCTCAAAAAATGCAAAATAAAACTGCCATTTGACCCAGTGATTCCCTTTTTGGGCCTATATCCTAAGAATCTTGATACACCAATCAGAAAGATTTTATGCACCCTTATGTTTATAGCAACATTATTTATAATACCTAAGATCTGGAAACAGCTCAAGTGCCCATCGGTAGCTGAGTGATAAAAAAGCCCTGGTAGGCTAGCCGGTGGCTCAGTGATTGAGATTCAACCCATGAACCACGAGGTCATGATTCGATTCCCAGTCAGGGCACATGCCTGGGTTGTGGGCTGGATCCCCACTGGCGGTCATGCAATAGGCAGTTGATCAATGACTTTCTCTCATCATTGATGTTTCTATCCTCTCCCTCTCCCTTCCTCTTTCTGAAATCAATACAAACATGTTTTCTTCAAAAAGCAAAAAAAAAAAAAAAAAAGTGATAGTACATTTACACAGTGGAATATTATTAGCTGTAAAAAAGTAGGAGCTCTTATCTTTTGCAACAGCATGGAAGCACCTGGAGATTATGCTAAGTGAAAGAAGTCAGTTAGAAAAAGACAAATACCGTGTGGTCTCACTTATATGTGGAATCTAATGAACAAAATAGGTCCAGAGGCATGATGCATGGAACAGAATGACAGATATCAGAAGAGCAGAGGGTGAGAGTGACAGGAAGGGATTAACCAAAGAATTTATAGGCATATATGCAGAATCCATGGACACAGACAATAGTGTGGTAGGCCTGGGTGGAGTAGGGCAAGATGGGAAAACAGGGGACATAAAAAAACAATAAACTGATTTTAACTTTTAAAAAAAAATAATGCCTTTATTTGCTGGATAAATGAAAGGTAAAACAGACACACACAAAAAATAGTCCCAATTTGTAATGGAAATGAAAGAAAGGGAAGGTTTCACATTTAGTAAGTACCCTCTTTAGGTCAGGTTCTTTCACACAGATAATTCTCACAACAATATTCTAATTATTGTATCTATATATAATTGCTTGTAACATACTTACGAGGAAATGAAGTCTTAGATCAAGTAATAAACAGAAGGCTGCACTGCTAGCAAAAGGTCATGCAGGGATTTGAACCACCTCTGTGTGATACCTACTCTTGATGGTTTTGACTGTGGAGAAGACAAAGCATCAAAACCACTCATAGGGTAGTTTTGAGCACATTAAGAAGTCATTTATAAAAAGAATATTCAGCCATCTTCAAATCTATCTATCCCAGCACTTGATGAAAGCTGAGCAAATTTTACTTAATTGGTCATGATGTAGATCATGGACAAAGTGATGGTAAAAGCCTGTGACTTTGAACTTAACCAGATATATTTTTTCATTATTTCGTGGATGGCGGAATTAAAACGGCTGAAGGATCATTAAACACACAGGATTGATTACTGAAGCAGCTTGCTGAATTGTTTTCTTTAGCACGGTGAGAACGAGAGAAAATGATTATCTTTTCCAAGTTAACAGATCAGAGAGAGCTTCTTCAACACAGCTCCTCTGATAGCTCTACATTAATGAATTACCCTAACAACCGAATCTTCTATCATGTGCTTTCTTAAACTCTTGATGTACTACAATGCTTTGTGTGGTAATTTATATCTGGTCACTTCAAGTTCTATAAATGTGTTTGCGGTGTTATGTATAGTATCGTTCAATGAGCTGGTTAATAGGATTCTTTAGGACAGTGATCAACTCTTTAAAGTGTTTGTATTGTGTGGGGGGGATTAGTGGGAGAGAAGGGCAAGGAGGTCAATATTTTAGCAAAAAGATAAAGCAATAAATAGGACTGAGTGAATTTAGTAAGTAAGAGGAAAGCCAAGGAAATCATATTATGAGGCAAGAGGAGAGTCTATAATGAGAGAAGAATCCAATACCACAGAGCAGTTGAGCAGGATGAGGTTAACAGAGAAAAGGACATTATTGATGGTAATTTTATGAGAGCAATGAGAGAATAAAATAGACTAGAGAGGATTAATGAATGAGTTGGGGATGAGAAAGTAGAGGCAGAAAGGGTAATTTAGGTTTTGTTTATATATACTATCAATCCACATATTAAATGTAAGGAAAGCCTATTTTTTATGTTATAAGATAAAAAATCAAAAGTTACAATATTTATTTCCCACAGCCACTAGATTGTCATGCTAAATTCTTCTAATTCTACCTTCTAATTCTGCCTCTTTTCACTGCTGTGGTTCATTTTTTCTTGCGTGCACTGCTTCAAATGCTTCATTTTGTGGTTTCTTGACTCTTGCATATGCTTTCCTCAAACCTTCACATAGGTTTTGTTTTATTTTATCCAAACTATACAACTAAACTTTTTCACTCCCTTGCTTAATTAAAACCATGTATTAGTCTTCCATTGCCTACAAGGTAAAACCAAACTTTGTTAAAAGGCTTTCCCTGATCTGCTTTCCTTTCTAGCTGAATGTGCTACCATTCAATGCTTTACCATTTAAACTTAAGCAAAATCAAACTATTGTACTTTCTTAAAAACTCATTCCTCATTTTTCTGCCTTTGTGTATTTTTCATGTCTGTCTGTTTCCACGCTCCCTTTGAAAACATTGCTTTTCCTTACCTCTCCTATTTCTCTAGACTCAGATTGGGTGTTTTATAAGCTAAAATGCATTGCCTCCAGCTATTGGGATTAGCTGGGTGGTCCTCATATATTTGCAGTGTCCTATGGACACCTCCATTCTCCTGGAGCTGAATGCAGTGGGAGGCAAGTGCCTAGTCACATTGATTAGTCTCATTACCCCAAGTCAAGTCTCCTTCCTCACCATTTACCTCCTCTTACCCTCTCCTACCTACGTTCATCTCCCTTGCCCTTTGGTAATCACCAATAAGGTTGTTTTTTTGTTAGTTTGTTTGTTTTTATTTTTGCTTAATCCCTTAACCTTTTTCATCCAGACCCCTACCACTGCCCTCTGACAGCTGCCAGTCTGTTTTCTGTGACTGTGAATCTGTTTCTATTTTGTTTGTTAGTTTATTTTTTCCACAGATGAGTGAAATCATATGGTATTTGTCTTTCGCTGACTGGCTTATTCCACTTCACACTCTCCATGTCCATCCATGGTGTCACAAATGGAAAGATTTCCTTATTTTTTACAATGGAGTAGTATTCCATTGTGTTAGTTAAAATTACATTTGATTTATTAAATTGGTTTTTTAAAAAGGTATAAACTTAGACACAGTCTGTAAAATTATTACTAGAGTTTTCTAACTCAAGCTTATATTTTTCATTTAAATTTTAACATACAATAGGTAACTAGAGTGACCAATTGAAAGGACTATACTAATAATCTGACCTTGAAAAAGGACACTTTTGTTTCTGCTGGGAAAAAAATTTTATACTTTTCTAGATCCAAAATTCTGCTTAGTTCCTAATTTATTAATGGCAAGGTTAAACTAAAATAAAATACTGGAATTCCAAGTGTTTTGCTATTCTTTTGTTTAATATTAGAAATAAAAATATAGCCCTAACCAGTTTGGCTCAGAAGATAGAGCATTGGCCTGCAGACTTAAGGGTCCCAGGTTTGAATCTGGTCAAGTGCATATATCTTGGTTGTGGGCACATCCCCACTACAGGGTGTGTTGGAGGCAGCTGATCGATGTTTCTCTCTCATTGATGTTTCTCTCTCTCTCTCTCCCTCTCCTTTCCTCTCTGTAAAAAAATCAATAAAATATATTAAAAAATAAAAATATAATAAAGGTTAGTTAACATTAATAAAATCCCCATCTAAAATTCAAACTCTCATTTAATTTATTGCTGGAGAGTCTATCTAATGCTTTAGCATATGCTAACTTCATACTGTCAATAAATTAGAACATTATTTGAACAACTTGAAAGATTAATTTATTTTACAGAATTTCATTTCCAACATGATTTATATCACAACTGTAGTTCTCTTGGTTTTAATTCCAAAAGCATCAATAAAAGGAAAAATGATCTCCCACTTTTCAAAACTTCTTAATACATTAAACACAGTATTTCTTTGAATGGTTCAACCTCATGGCCTCATACTTTTTCCGATTGCGCAATAGAAAAAAGAGACATTTGTGATAAATGTGGCCAAATGACTTCTTCTCTGAGTTACTCTGTGTACCTAATCTTAGCTTTTTGGAAAGGAATAAGTAGTCTTTAGGAAATCCTGATTTATTTTCAAAATAAAAGGATAGGATATGATTGCAATTAATGCTTGAGCATACACAAAGTTCAAATGGTAAAATATTTCCCCCTGAAGACAAAAATTATAGTACTAAAGAGCTTAAGAATATACACATGAAAAATAACTACAGTAAGACTGTTGACATTAGCCAAATGAAAAATGGCCATTCACAGTGAGAGAAACCTAAAAGGTAATTAATTTCTTTTAGTTACAGTTAAGGTAAATTTTGATTCATAATAAGTAATTTTATCCTCCAGGCATAAATTAACAAGATATACGATCCACCTTCTTAGAAAAGAAAAAAAAAATCTAAATGTGTACATATTTCTTTTCTTTTTTTCTAACAGCCTTTGATATTTAGTTATTTTTAGCTGTGATCTTTCTTGCACCAAAAGGGAAGAACTCTCTCATTAAAAATGTTAAATACCAAGGTGCCGTTGAAGGAGTTTTAATCTTCAGGAAAGTATTTCTTAAGTGGGCTCTTCCCCTGGTAGAAGTGTTAGAAGTGGGGAAAAGAGCGGAAAAAGTAAAGGAGAAGGAGAATGGGTTCTAGATACTTGTTTTTGGGAACAAAAATCCAAATACCTCTTGATAGCAAACTTTTGTAGCGGCTAGGAAATCAGGCCAGGCCATTCAATATAAAATTTCAGACTCAATAAACCTCACACAGTTCATACTAAATTCCCCTAATTGTCGCTGAATAGTCCGCTCCCTCATAGAAAGCCAAAAGGCCATGTTAAATTGCACAGGCCCATGCTGGTCCACAAATCCGTTGCACCTCGCATCTCTGACTCCTGTGTCTGCCCTGCAATTTTCGGAACTTCACTTGGCTTTACCACCTACCGGTTATTCGACTCTAATCAATGGAAGCAAATACCCACGTAGCCTGACCTTCAGCAAACCTCAAGAAGGTTAGAAAGGCAAGAGAATTCACAGAGAATAAAGTAGTAACTATGCCTTGTAAATCACAGAAATAGATTTAATGGTTTTTTTTTTGGTCTTCTTTTAAAGGGGAAGGGAGTGAATGAGGATTATATAAAGCAACTGACTTTTAAGTTTGAAAAAAAAATGTATACTATGGCCCTGAAAAATCTCCATAAATTCAGTTTTTCGTGACTTGTATATATTAAGACTAGATGTTAACATGTTACCATAGTAGCAAGGCTTCTTTGAAAAAGGACGGGAGGAATGATTTTCTATCACTTTCGTGCTAGGAAAACACCACAATGGATCTTTTCCTTTTAACCTTTTAAGTCCCACCACTAGATCAAGTCTTGAATCCAGAACACCTAAAAAGATTGCCTAGGGGCATATCTAGCTTGGTTCCTCCCGACCTTCACATCCTGGAAATAGGCACACAGTGGTCACCCTCCCAAGGAAAGGAGTGTTTGACGTCAGAAGGAGGGAAAGAAAGAAACAGGAAAACAAAGGCAGCAGAGGAGTCTGTTGGAAAAGGCAAAGTTTGCCCTGGATAATTCATTTCCCTTTCAGCTCCTCGCCTTCCTTCTTGCCTCACCCCATAGCATTCTTTGTTTCTGTTTTTGTTTTTAATATATTTTATTGATTTTTTACAGAGAGGAAGGGAGAGAGATAGAGAGCTAGAAACATCGATGAGAGAGAGACATCTAATCTATCAGCTGCCTCTTGCACACCTCCTACTGGGACATGCCCTTGACCGGAATCGAACCTGGGACCTTTCAGTCTACAGACCGATGCTCTATCCACTGAGCCAAACCGGTTTTGACTCCCATAGCACTCTTTGTTTTTAGTTTTATTTATTTCATTATTTATTTATATTTCAATCGAATTAATTGGGGTGACATTGGTTCACAAAACCATATAGTATACAACTCAATAAAACACCATCGGTGCACTGCCTCGTGTGCCCATGGCAGCAAAATCTCTTTCTTTTTCTCTTCCACCCGCCCCCCAACCCTTTGCCCACCTCCCCCTCCACCTCACCTCCTTTTTCCTCTGGCTGTCACCATACTTGTCTGTGCCTAGGTCCTATGTACATACGTTTTTTGGCTAATTCCTTCATCTTCTTTCATCTGGTCTCCCTTCTCCCCATGCCCTCTGACAGCTGTCAGTCTGTTCCATGAATCCGTGCCTCTGCTTCCATTCTGTTCCTGTTTATTCTGTTCCTTAGACTCCACATAGAAGTGAGATTGCGAGGTATTTGTTTCCCCCTGACTGCTTATGTCACTTAGCACAATCACCTCCGGGCCCAGCCACGCTGTAGCAAATGGTGACCTTTTTACCCCGGGTAGTGGTCCATTGTGTAAATGTAGCCGTTGTTTTTACTCACACATCTACTGATGGACACTTGGGCTGTTTTCAGATCGTGGCTATTGTAAAGAACGCTGCAGTGAAAATGGGCGAGCATATATTCTTTCAAATTAATGTTTCAGGATCTTAGGATATTTCTCAGAAGTGGGATTACTAGCACTCTTTTCTCTTCTTTCATCAAAAACTGGTTTGCAGCAGAGACTGGTTTGGCTCAGTGGATAGAGCGTCAGCCTGCGGATTGAAAGGTCCCAGGTTCTATTCCGGTCAAGGGCATGTACCTTGCTTGCGGGCACAACTCCAGTAGGGGGCGTTCGGGAGGCGGCTGATCGATGTCTCTCTGTCATTGATGTTTCTGACTTTCTATCCCTCTCCTTTCCTCTCTGTAAAAAATCAATAAAATATATTTAAAAAAAAAACACCCCCCCCCAAAAAAAAAAAAAAACTGGTTTGCAAAGGGGGCTCACAAATCAACCTCTTTAGCTTTGAGGCTGAAGCATAGCAACCTCCATCTGGTATAAAAAAAATAGCTGTTTGAAAGTCTCTGCTATTGTTAGATAATCCCTAGTCCTGTAAACTCTGTCATTGTAAACTGTCACTTTAAGACAGTGTCTTATTCTTAAAAAATGACTTTGTTTTTAGCTTAAGTAAGAGAAAAAGATAAACTTGACTGTCTGACCTTACAAGCTAGCCATCCAGTATAATAGATGAATATAAACTAATCCTGATAATAATTCCCATATTCTTATGCCAAGTATTAACTCATTATGTAGCCAAGGTTACAACGGTCTGTAACGATAATCCACACAGAAGCTCAAAAGGTATAAACGTAAGAAACGTCCTGTGTGACGGGGCTCAGAGATTTGGAAGCGACACCTCCCTTTGGGCTGCGCGCAATGAACGACTCCTAATTCATTGGGTCATTAGGCGTCTTATATCTCACTCGTTGATTTATGACACAACAAGGTGAGTTAAAGTTAAATTAATACTCTTTTCAAATTGCATTTGCATATGTAAGCCTAATCTATAATTGTGGAATAAAAGAGCTGCCTTCTGTTAAAGGATTTTTAGGCATCAACAGGGAGGGAGTTTATTATTTGGAATATTGTGTAGCATTTTGAAATAAATAGTTCCAAAAGAAACTAAGTAATTTCAGTTCTACATTGGTTTACCTTAAACTTTCATAAAAGCACATAAAACTGTGTGCTTTGATGCAGTTGCCTTTTACAATATCAACTAAGGATTTTAAAGAACAGTAATAAGTAAAAATCAAATCAAATAAATATCCAGGATATGAAAACTGCTGTTAGAAGAGGCTATTTTAGCATCTCTGACAAGTCTCCAAGTTTGTGTATTACAGAATTTTATCCACATTCTTTTGGTAAGAGAAGGATGAGGAAGGAGAATGTTGATTTTCCCGAGTCTGCTCTGTGACAGACACTCTCATAGACACGTACACAAAACCTATTTTTTAACACTAATAATTACTTTTCTTTCTTTTTTTTTCCTGCAAAAAGCTTTATTGTTTCATTTGGTACAATGCATATGAGAGGGTTTCAAGGTGGTTAAAAGAATGGCCAGTAATTTCAGGGAGAGGTTCAGGTAAAAGCCAGACACCAGGGGGGTACAGAGTGGCCCCTCAAAGGCCTCTGGGCTCCAAAGGCTCCTAATCATGCTTGAGGGTGAGCCTTTAAGAAGAGACATTCACCCAGCCCAGTCTGGGGCCGGCAGCCTGTGGAGGTGAGTCAGGTGTCTCCCACCTTCTTGATGAGTTTCACCTCCTCACCCCGGAAGTGGTTCTGCAGGAAGCCCCAGAGCTGAGGGTCTGTGTGGGTAGAACCCAGGGCCTGCAGCTCCACCAGGGCCTGGTTCAGGTTCCTCTCCAAGGCCAGGGTGGCTTCCATGGTGCCCTGAGTTTTGCTTCAGCTCGTCCTGGAAAGAATGAGGCCATCACGCTGGTTTTGCGAGCTTAAGAGATGCTCAGCGCCCTCAGCTTCTTCTCTGTTAACTCACAGAATCGGAGCCACATCATCACGGTGGGAATAGAAGCCCAGAGAGAGGTAGGTGTGGGAGGCCTGCAAATTCAGGCTGGCCAGGCTGTTGACCCCCATGGAATAATTCTGACGATTCTGGGAGCTTGTAGTTGTTCAGCAATAAGCAGTTAAGGCAGAAAAGCAGCCAGTGTGCTGGCTGGTCCCGGAGGTGGCTCTGAAGGTGGTGACTGGACCAGACGCAGGAGATTGGCCGGAGCTGAAAGAAGGGACGTCCCTGAACCTGTTCCGTCCAACCACTGTTGAAGCACGAGACAGATCTGGACCTCCAAGTACTACCTAAATATTTCTTTTTAAAAAACAATTTTTAATGATTTTGGAAACCAAGATGTTTAAAAATACATTTTTTATGGTTGTCTGAAATTCTGAACCAAAAGTCTTATAGATGGCATACATTTTGGAGCCTTTTAAAGCCGTTAAACACCTTTATGGTTCTTATGTCATTGAGTCTTCTCATAGAGAAAAGTATTTGTTATGAAATGCTCTAAGAATATGTGTGATTTTTTGCAACCCTTTTGATTAATTACTGTCAGTTTGTAAAAGATTAAATTTAAGAAAAGTAGCATCTTGGGAGGAAAGCTATATTTTCTTTTTTCAAAATATTTGTGGTTTCATTAGTAGTTTTGAAGTCTGGTTCCTGGAATAATCTACACTAATAAAAGAGAATGATGCAAATTGACCATACTGTTGTGATGCTCACCAGCCAATCAAGAGTGAGTATGCAAATTTGGGTTAATTTGCATATTCTGTACTCCCCGGGCAGCTCTGGGCCTCTAGGCAGCCTGGGAAGGCAGAAAGGCGGCTCTGTGCCTGAGGAAAGGTGGTTCCGGCCAGAGCGAAGGTGGTGCCGGCAGCCAGGGGAAGGAAGGCCCATTCTTGCAGGAATCTTTGTGCATCAGGCCTCTAGTATGTTAATATGTTTCATTTGCCCACTTTAAGGGACTGTGCACTTCTTGTTGACTTAAGTAACTCCAGAGAGGACCTTAAAGATCAAAAGTTTGTAGCCACAAAACTAATGATTGATATATTGTTGTGTCACAAGAATTTTTAAAATCTGAAATACCTGACTTTTAGCCAGGGACACTGACCACTTATTCCTGAGATTGTCAAATAAAAAAAATTATAACAGCTTATATAACAATAGCCATTATGTGCGAAAGAACCAAAATTATACCTACTTTCAGATCAGCAAAAGAAAAAAAATATTTTGGGGGGTATTTTAATCATTAGTTTATGTATACCATGAGTTGAAAAAGATTGCAAATCACTGCCATGGACTAAAAGCAAAGGCAGTAGGGCCTACATACCACTAGGTGTGTTATATGGAGGATGATGTGATGCTAAATGTGCTTCGTATCCAGAGGGGAGGGTGCAGGGTGCCAGGTAGTTGTCAGACGCTGTGAAAGCGAATCGGCAGGTTTTAGAGCAGATTGTGGAAAGAATTCTGTCTGCTAACTTAGCAGGGCTTTTCACTCCAGGGTCACACAGAAAGGTGGTCCATGGCAAGAATATACATTTGGCTTACATATGTTTATTAATAATATACAGGCAAAAATTATACGCTCCAAGTGGGAGGCTCTTTCAGTTCTCATAAGCTTTCAGCCTTATCCCATGGAATGTAGGTGTTCGATTTATTTTCAATGACTGTGAAGTGGACCCTCCATTGACTAATATCCACACTTTTTCAAAACTTTGGCGAGATATTCTCTTGAAAATGAGCTCTGTTTACCGTTTGGAGATGACAGCCGTGACCATCATTTGTAAAGCATATTAATATATTTTTATTGATTTTTTTTCACAGAGAGGAAGGGAGAGGGATAGAAAGTCAGAAACATCGGTGAGAGAGAGACATCGATCAGCCGCCTCCTGCACGCCCCACAGTGGAGATGTGCCTGCAAGCAAGGTACATACCCCCGACCGGAACTGAACCCGGGACCCTTCAGTCTGCAGGCCGACGCTCTATCCACTGAGCCAAACCGGTCTCGTCTGTAAAGCATATTAGAAAAGGTGTTGCAATGCAGCAAAGGTCAGAGACAGAAAGCTCACTTTTCATGGACTACTCCTGTAACCATGTTTCTCTCAAAAAGTGTCTATTAAAATGCAGCCTACCTATTTCTTCCAGGCCAGATATTAATTATTTTGACAAGCAATAGGGAAATGTCAAGAAGATGTGAACTGATAAAAACAAAAGCAATGCAGCTCCAAGGATGCACCTGACAACTCTTAGGGGATCTGGAGAAATGAGAGCAGCGCGACAGAGAAGATGTCAAGTGTTTTCTTAATAAACTCAGGCAATTGGAAGGTGTGAAACACCATCAGATTTATGCTCAACTTGGATCCTCCCTAAATGCATAGTAACTTCCTTTTGATAACTTTTTCTTTTAAAACTGTGAATTCATATTAGAATGATTTGATTTTATATAGGGTGGGGGCAAAAGGAGGTTTACAAGTTGTGAGGACCTGAGTTTATTCTGGTATTATTATTTATTGATTATTATTTTCCACAGGAATAAGTAGAAACTTACTTTTGCCCCACCCTGTGCTATTGAATAAGGTAGACTTAGTATGGATTTATATAATAAAACAGGTTTGTTTGTTTTTATGGTGGTAGAATTGACAAATATATTATTTTTCAAGCTAAAACATAGTGATTTGACATATATACACATGTCAAAAACGATCATTACAGTAAAGCTAGTTATCATTTACTTCTATACAGAGTTGATACAATATTATTATCTATATCACTTATGCTGTACTTTGCATCTTCATGACTTGTTTATCTTATAACTGGAAGCTTGTGCCTCTTGAGGATAAAGACGGTATTTGTCTTCCTTATTGTTGTGCCTCCAGCCTCATTGCAGGTCAGCACCAGAGCAGAGTAACCTTTCAATAGGTACTTATTTAGGGAACACATAGTCCCAGAGAAACTAGAAAAGGGAGTGGTGGTGAACAATAGGAGAGAAAGGAGGACAATTAGGAGGAAAATCTTTTTTTTTTTTTAATATATTTTATTGATTTTTTACAGAGAGCAAGCGAGAGGGATAGAGAGTTAGAAACATCAATGAGAGAGAGCGACATCGATCAGCCGCCTCCTGCATGCCCCCCAACTGGGAATGTGCCTGCCACCAAGGTACATGCCCTTGACCGAAATCGAACCTGGGACCTTTCAGTCCACAGGCCGATGCTCTATCCGCTGAGCCACACCGGTTTCGGCTTGGAGGAAAATCTTGGTGTCATAGAAACCCAGAGGAGCAATTAAAGAAAGGACCAGTCAACAGTGTTTCAGGCTGCAAAGGGGTCACACAAGATAGAAGTTGCAAACCTAAGCGCGTACTATTCTTCTTTTATACAGATACCCAACTAGGTGTTATTTCATTTGTGTTTACGTTTAATAAAGTGTTGGTAGTAGAAAGAATGTCAGGCTATGTTTTTGGTAGATGGATTCCTTTTTACTCAATTACAGATTTCCTTTAAAGCTCTCCAAAGTACACATTTATCAGCACCAACACAAGTACTTTAAATGAGAGTGTCAAGAAACAAAATGTTTTGTTGAGCGTAGGTTAAATCACATAATAATAAACTATACAGATGCAAATGTAGTCCTTGGCTTCAAGAGTGAAAACAGCAGTCTTTTATCTTATTTGATGTTTTAACATGTTACAACCCGTGAATTCACATATTTCATAAAAAGGTAGCCATGTGCTTTTAAGAGCAAGAACAAAACTGAAAAAATAATCCTTGAAAATCTTAACTCAGTGTAAACTCACCTAAGACTTTTTTTGAAGTGAAATAAGGAAGCTAATTGTGCAGAATGGTGGTTCACTCATTTGCTCAGCAAATAATTCACTGAGCACCTACTATGTGTTTCTAGGTATAGGTGTATAGCAGTAAAAGAATCAGATGTGCTCATAGCCTTTTAGGTCTTGCATTATAGATGATATGAAAAGTATATGGTTAAGAATAGTTAAGTGATTGAAATGGTAATACATACTCTAGAGATTAAACAATATTTAATGTGTGCCCTCATAGTCCCAAAATATATATTTCAGTAGTCTTACAGGAATATAACTACCCCCAAGGAAATGCTATTTATTTAAGAACTAGAGGCCCAGTGCACAAAATTTGTGCACTTGTGGGAGTCCCTCAGCCTGACTTGCACCCTCTTGCAGTCCAGGACCCAACGTGGGATGCCCACTTGCAGTCAGACATCCTTCTTGCAGTCTGGGACCCTTCGTTCCTTACCACCCTCCTGCAGTGGAGGTAGGAGAAGCTCCCGCCACCATCACTGAGCTCACCAGCCATAAGCCCAGCTTCTGGCTAAGTGGCACTCCCCCTGTGGGAGCGCACTGACCACCAGGGGACAGCTCCTACATTGAGCATCTTCCTCCTGGTGGTCAGTGCATGTCATAGCGTCTGGTCATTCTACCATTCTGTCAATTTGCATAGTAGGGTTTTATTATATAGGATTAATAGAAGGTAGCTTGATGAATTGAGAGTGGAGAAGATTGGAGAAATGTCCTTGAATGGATAGGACAGCATACATCCCCTAAGGTAGGAAGGGGTCACATTGGGAAAACTGGAAGGAAAAGGATCATTAGAGAAAAGATGTTTATCTGGAACATGAGAGAGAAGAAAGGAATGTGGCCCATTGAGAGACTGAGGAGATGGTACAGTGAGCCTCAGGACTATATTAAATATATAGTCTTCATTTTTTTATGAAAACCAGTGAAATACCGTAAATAGATGAGTGACATGAACAAATCCTCTGAAGGATTTCTCTTTGTTTAGAGTATTTTAAAAATGAACACAAAACTAGAAAATAATATATATATATATATATATATGTATATATATATATATATATAAAGCAGCTATTATTATATTTAGGATATTGTCTTTTATGATTAGGAATCCTCCTATGAAGAACAGAAATAATGATAACTTCCTTTTAGGATTCTTGGAAACATGGAATAAAGTGCTTTACATGGTTTCCAGTATATTATAGGCTCTTAAATGTTATTTTCCTTCTTAATCCTCGATAAGGGAAATCATCTGTCCAGTTACTGGCTTCTTATCTAATATTGAGTTAATGCTCACTGACTGGCATTGCTAGGGGGAAAGCAGAGGCTTTTCAAGAACACGATTTTCCATCCTCAGAGCATCCTCGAGTCGCCCATTAATGAGGGAAGTCCGATTTTATCACAGTGATAGCCTTGACAGCACTGCCCTTCAACCATCCAGGCTGGCACCCTGATGGGATGGGTCCAAATCTGGGAGGCCCACCAGGAAACAGGGCTGCCTGGGGAAATTTGCATTTGGCTTGGGCTAATTCTAATTACCTGGAAGTTTCTCAGGAGATCACATCCTATTAAAACCCTCTCAGTACCCTGAGTATCCTCCTTCACTGGGGAACTGCTTGAATCACATCACACTTCATAATGGAAATTTCTAGCAAGTATGTGCCCTGGAGTCCTTGGTTGCTTCAAAACTGGGGAGATGGTACAGTGAGCCTCAGGATTATATTAAAGATATAGTCTTCATTTTTTTATGAAAACCAGTGAAATACCATAAATAGATGAGTGACATGAACAAATCCTCTGAAAGATTTCTCTTTGTTTAGAGTATTTTAAAAATGAACACAAAACTAGAAAATAAAAAAAATATATATAAATAAAGCAGCTATTATTATATTTAGGATATGGTCTTTTATAATTAGGAATCCTCCTAAGAAGAATAGAAATAATGATAACTTCCTTTTAGGATTCTTGGAAACAGGGAATAAAGTGCTTTACATGGTTTCCAGTATATTATAGGCCCTTAAAAAAACCCAGCATGGATAAAGGAACCTGTAGCAGTTTATACTTTTGATGTTTTGAGTGATTTTTTAAAGAAGAAAATTCTCTGGTATTAAGTATATGCCACACATTAAAATGCAGGGTTTATTTGTTTTTTGTTTTTTTGGATTGAAAATGAACTTAAAGGGTGATACAGTTTTAATGTTCCCAGTAATAATGGCGCTTGAGAGCGAGTGAAGCCTGTTCAGACTCCCCGTTCGTTTTCAGATGAAAGTTGGGGGCAATGGCATACAGAATCCATTGACTTAATTTCTGAATAATCCTTTTGACAAAATGTCTCAATACCAAACACCAAAAGCAGTTCTTTTCTAGAAAAATAGAGCAACAAGAAGCAGCCGCTATGAATGTTAATGGTTATATTGTTTCAAAACACAGACATCTTTCTGAGAAAATAGTAGCAGGGAAATACTTCAGCTTCGGTAGACATTTGTGTTGGAAATTAATCAAACACAGTTATTAGAGCTCATATTCAAAGGATCGGTATTTCAGGAAAAGTGCCCCATTCATAATTCTCCAGGCCTGTGATGTATGAGCTGTTGATCTATATATTTTTTTAGACTTACCAGTTTGTTCTAAAAGACGTATCATGTGGGCCTTGGGATTGATCTTAAAGTTTGAGTTAATTGAAATGAACTCAGTGGGAATGGCAAAGTTTTCTCACACTATAGAGTTTTTATACTTCTTTGGAAAATTTGGAAAGTAGTTGAAAGAAACTGCCTCTTAGAGAAAAAGGGCATGCTCCTAGAGAGAGAACTAAGAAAGGTAACCAACTAAAGCAGTGGTTCTCAACCTGTGAGTCACCACCCCTTTGGGGGTCTAACAACCCTTTTACAGGGGTCTTCTAAGACCATCAGAAAACACAGATATTTATATTACGATTCATAACAGTGGCACAATTACAGTTATGAAAATAATTTTATGGTTGGGGGTCACCATAACAATAGAAACTGTATTAAAGGGCCGTGGCATTAGGAAGGTTGAGAACCACTGAACTAAAGGGACACACATTTTTACATCGGTGGAATAACAAAGCAAAAAAGCAATCAAACCAGAAGAAAGTTACAAATTCCTTGATTCTTGAATCACTGGCCGATGAGGATTATAAAAAATCAAACATCATTTGCCAACAAAAATGATAACTAATTGTCTTTTCAAATGTTTTGAAAAGGATTACTACTACTGCTATTATTTCTCATCCTGGCTATTCAGTGTACACACATGTATACTAAACTGTATGCTTACACACAAGAACACATTTGGCAATGTCTACAGGCAATGGTGAATAACCATGCCTCTATCTGATTCTTAAGATGTATGCAGGCTTTTCTATTGATACTCAACTTAATTTGATGCTAATCAAATTTGGTACTATTAATATTTATAAAAGGCATAAAATACTAAAAAGAGAAAATATTAATGCTCATATGTTTATTTTGAGCCTTGCTTCTGCCCTGGAGGATGTTAAAGTTTAGAGGAATAAGAAAGGCTAAGAAATAATGATGATGGTATGTGAGGAAGGTATATAATAAACACAAATAAACAGTACAGTGCTTACACCTCTGTGAAATATTCAGAATGTAAGTTATAGTTTGCTCAGATAATTGGGAGGAGTTCAGGGGGTTGAAATTATGGTCTCTGCCTGCTTCTCAACACACCTGCTTTTCCACCTGTTTATTCATCACCCCAGTGGTTCCACCCAAAGGCCTACAGGCCTCCTACTCCTGCAAATCCGCCTTTTTTATTCCTTTAAATTTCCCACTCATGTCAACTCAGTACACCTACTGAAGCTCCCCTGTTTTTATCATGTTTTAATGAAATTCTTTGCCGCTGCTTAATTGAGCCCATCAAAATCTCAAGTCAGAGCTACAGCGCCAGCTTCTAAAGTGGTGCTTTACCAGAGACTGTTTGATCGCCTGCCAGCACATCGTTTGCCTTCCAGTCATTCCATACACGCTCTTATCTGTCTCTGAGCAACCATCATCCATGCCTTGCTTGCATGCCTGCTCTCTCCTCTAAGCAAAATATCCTTCCCAGCCTCCTGCACATAATGGCCCGACTTCCTACAGAGTCTTCAGGACTCAGACCAATAGTCACGCATACAGAGGGATCTATTGATTACTCCTTCCAGTTCATCAATTCTTTCTCTGTGTTTCCATAGCACTCAACACTTAATCTAACATTTGTCGCATTTCACTTTAATTATCTGGTCACCTGATTTACTTCCTATGCATATTAAACACTCTTTCAAGAAAGAGTCATGATTGCATTTTCTATTTATTCTAGATTTTAGCATAGTCCCATGTCTAGGAACAAAAGAAATGCTTTATGAAAAATTATCTCAATTTGCATGTATCGGTACACTACTAACATTCCAAATGACTAATGTCGATTTACTAAGCTTACAATAGTATGTGAAGTTATCGGTTAGAATGCTGTTAATGCACACAAGTCTGATATTAAAATGAAGTTAGACGTAGTAGGGGAAGAAAACTGTCCTTTCATTGGAAGGGTGCTGTCAAAGGCAGAAAGGGTTTGAGCACTATTACTTACTTTATTATAGTAACTGAATTAGGATATCTGCTTAAAACAAACATAATTTAATAACCTGGCTTCACCAGAATCCTCAACAAATGTAGGACTGATGTTAAAGTGCAAGGATATATGTTTTCCAGGCTTTCGTTCACAAAGATTAAGACGTTGGGGATTTTGATTTTTGAAATAGGGTGTGAACGTCTGCTGAAGTCCAGATATCTCAGAGGTTTTGGATGAATGTTGAGGATCAGAACATGTCAAAACTCACATGTGTAACAGAGGGTCAGAAATGTCTCAGGATGAAAAGGGCAGCCATGCCCTAACTGGCTTGGCTCAGTGGATAGAGCATTGGCCTGCAGACTGAAGGGCCCTGGGTTTGATTCTGGTTGTTGGCATGATGCTGAGTTACAAGCTCGATCCCCAGTAGGGGGCATGCTGGAGGCAGCCAATTACTGATTCTTACTGATGTTTCTAACTTTCCTTCCATCTCCCTTCCTCTCTGAAGTCAATAGATATTTATTAAAAAAGGGCAGCTATGTCTTATTTCCCTTGATGAGATAACATAACAGATCTGATTATTAAACCACACTTATGAGAGTCAAAGATTTTACCTTATATCAGCTTTACTAATAACACAAGGATATAAGCAATTTCAAGAAATAGTGAAACCTGGTAAGGTCTGACAAAGCCAATGTCACTCCCTCCCCAGGTTCTTTTTTGTTAAATGCTCTGGTTATGATTTAACATAGGGTCTCCCAAAGGGATGTTGTCACTAAGTCACATACACAAATGGTACTGTTCCAATAATAACACATTTCTATTTTATACATAACCAGAGACCCAGTGCATGAAATTGTGTGCAAGTAGGGTCCCTAGGCCTAGCCTGTGATCAGTGCCATGTCCAACACTCGGCAATGCCCTACGATGCTCCACAACGCTTGCTGCCACTGCCCTGTAATGTTCACAGCTGCTCACCACTGGACGCTCAATGCCACTCGCCACCTGAGTGCTCAATAGTCCCCAGTCCCACCTGGTCACCAACCCTCTGTTCACTGTGGTTCCCCATTCGGAGCCTGCAGAGTGAGGGGGAGGGACCTAGAGGTGGTGACTGATCAAGTAGACATTCTGGTTGTTAACGTTTACGGTCCTGGCCTTTTATTATATAAGATGATAATTGCATAGCTTACATGTTATTTCTTTTGATTCATAGACTCTAGTTTTATTTTTTTTTAAATCATTAGTTGTTTAATTGTATTTTTCCATAGGCAATCCTAGACAGAACGGGTACATGGTGCTACAAGCATTCTATCCATAAAGCCTTTCTAGGAAATACAGTGTTACCTCGAGATCCGAGTGCCCTAACATACGAGATTTTTGAGATACGAGCCGTCGAGCGAGGGATTTTTGCTTTGAAATACGAGCAACATTTGAGATAGGAGTAATCACATGGATTGGCCGGTTGCACACAACCCACCAGTTTACCACGACTCGAGTGTCTCATAGTTTCTCACGCCTCAACGTTACATAACGAATTAAACTCGTATCTCGAGGTACCACTGTAGTACTAGAGTACTTGCCTGGAAGCCTATCATTCATATACTTAACAAAGGAATCTGCAAGTTCACTTTCTTCTTCTTATGGGGTTTGCTGTCCCACTCCCATGTAGGGAAAGTATAGAATGCAAGTCTAGAGAATCATTTCCTTCCCACCTGATATTATTTCCTTCAATTTCCCCTACTTGCCCAGGGATATGGGTGTTTATGGTATTTTGCTTGTGGGAATGGGATTGAGGGTTTTGGGATACCATTGGAATAAGAATTTTAGATGCCCCATGGGAGGATGTGGAAAAGGGCTTTATTTATATGTTACATTCTTCAGGTTCCAATGCCTCATGCCCCTTAAGCCAGTCCTGAAAAAGGTGCAGCTGGGGTTCCAGTGAAGCCAAAAGCGAGGCCCGTGTCCAGAGCTTCCATTCCATGTTGCAATGGGTGTGTTTCAACATCCAAGGCAGGTCAAGTCCATTAGTCCATGGAGTCCCACATGGCTGTGAGCCACATGGACACAGGGGAATGCAGTTCCCTGAACAAGAGTCTCAGAGATAAACCCATGCTGACATAGTCAATATTTGCCAAAGAAGGAAAGAACATACAGTGGGGTAGAGAGTCTTGTCAATAAATAATGTTGATATTGGGAAGACTGAACAGAAGCATGCAAAAACAAAAACAAACAAACAAAAAACAAAACACAAAACCAGAGTACAGTTTTACACTCCATACAAAAAATTAATTGAAAATATGTTAAAGACTTTATTGTAAACCTTGAAACCATAAGACTGCTAGAAGAAACACTGGCAGTAAGCTCTTTAAATGGTCTGGGAAAATTGTGGGGGATAGGACTTCAAAAGCAAATGGGACTACATCAAATTAAATAGCTTCTGCAAAGTGAATCAACAGGCAACCTAAGGAAGGGGAGGAGAGATCTGAAAATTATACAAGTATATCTGATAAGAGGTTAGTATCCAAAATCTGTAAGGAATGCATACAACTCAGTAACAAAAAATCCAACTAAAAAAAATGGGCAGAGGATCTGAATAGACTTTTTTTTTTTCAAGGAAGAAATATATATGGCCAACAGGCACATGAAAAGACACTTAACATCACTAATCACCAGGGAAATGCAAATCAAAACCATAGCATCTCACATCTGTCAAAATACTATCAGCAAAAAGACCAAAATAACAAGTCCTGGAAGAGTGTGGAGAAAAGGGAGCATGTGTACACTGGTGGTGGGAGTGTTCAGCCATTATTAAAAACAGTGTGAGGGTTACTTAGAAATTAAAAAAAAAACCTACCATATAATCCAGCAGTTTTACTTCTGAGGATTTATCCAAGGAAAATAAAAACACTAATTCAAAAACATATATGCACATGCCCATGTTCACTGCTGCATTATTTGCAATTGATAATAGATGGAAAAACCCAGGTACCCATTGATGGGTGAATGGATAAAACACACATACACACACACACACACACACACACACACACACACACACACATAGAGATGGATGAAATCTTGACATTTGTGATGACATAGGTGAAACCTGAGAGTATCATACTGAGTGAAATAAGTCAGATATAGAAAGACAGATATTGTATGATTTCACTTACACGTGGAATCTTAAAAGCAAAACTAACAGCCAGCCATTTTTTTCAGTGGATAGAGCACCAGCCTGCAGGCCAAAGGGTCCCAGGTTTGAATCCAGTCAAGGGTATGTACCTTGGTTGCAGGCTTCTTCCCCGCTTGGACTGGGACTGCTTGTCAGGGCTCGTGAAGGAGGCAACCAATCAATGTGTTTCTCTCACATCAGTGTTTCTCTCTGTCTCTCCCTCTCTCTTCCACTCTCCTTAAAAAATCAATGGAAAAATAAAAAAATATCCTCTAGTGAGGATTAACAACAACAACAACAAAGCAAAACAACACAAAACCAGACTCAGATACAGTGAAGAGATTTGCAGTTGCCAGAGGGGAAGGGATGGGGGTTGGGAGAGAAGGTTTAAGAAGTTCATACAAACTTCCAGTTATAAACTAAATAACTCATTGGTATGTAAATCATGGGGAATATAAGCAAAAATATTGTGCAAGCTTTGTATAGTGACAGTAAGAGAACCTACTGAGATTATTTCACAATGTATACAAATGTCAAATCATTATGTTGCATACTTTGAAAATAATATAATACTGCATGTCACTTATACGTCAATATAAATAAGTATTTTTAAAGTGAGGCCATATTATAAGTAAGGCAAACTTCTTAAAAGCCTGAAAGTACAAATCAAAGAAGTCTGTTATTGACAGAATACTAATAAAATTTCCAGATACCATGCCCTCTTAAGAAGTCATTGTTAGGCATTAAATCAGGTGTTTAAGGGACTACTAGAGTTAGGGTTAACAGAAAGGAAAGAAAAATCTGTGGTTATGATTCAAAAGAAATATTGGGCATGGTTTAAGATTTCTCATGTCTCTCCTGAAAGCTCAGACAGCAGCTGATCTATTTAGCAATTTTCAGAAACCGTAAGGGTGTAAAGTGCCAAATGCAACCAGAAATCTTATTTTCAGAATAATACATATTTCTTTTAAGATTTCATTAAAATTCGGAGAGCAAGGGTGAGTTGTATTAAGAAAGACTGTGCATTTGAAAAGCAGGCATTGTCATCTGGAGTTTGGGGTCAGCATCTCAATTTCTCCTCTGATTTGTGTTGGTCTTCTCAGAGGTAGCAAGACTGTGAGGTTAGCCGGGACTGTGCCATGCGGCACTCTGCTTTATTGAGGATGCTGGTTCAGGGAATTCACTCTTCTGTGCAGCTGAAAACCGGTTTGGCTCAGTGGATAGAGTGTTGGCCTTCAGACTGACAGGTCCCAGGTTTGATTCCAGTCAAAGGCATGTACTTGGTTGTGGGTACATTCCCAGTAGGGGGTGTGCAGGAGGCAGCTGATTGATGTTTCTAACTCCATCTCCTTTCCTCTCTGTAAAAAAATCAATAAAATATATTAAAAAAAAAACTCTTCTGGGCAAAGTCGAGCCACTGGTTTCCCATCACATTATTGCCTTCCTAAGCTGAATGATGAATTTGCAAGTGAATATAGGAAAGTTAAGAGAAAACAGAATAATTCTCCATTACATTTTCTTCTCTTATGTCTTTCTCTGTCCATTAACCTATTTCAGGAACTACTAAGTGTCATATTTATTGTAACTGATGGCTGGAACTATTTTGCTGACTTTCAGAAATAAGCTACTTCCATTTCTACTTTATAATAATTTCTATTCATAGATACAATTTTAGGCTTAAAAATATTTTGAAGGTATGACTTTAACATTAACAAATATACCTACTGCAAGATGAAAATTCTTTATGTAAATTACAGACCAAAATGTCCACGTTGGCCTTTTGAGACTCCTGTTTTCAATGAAGATTCTGTACTATTGCCTATTGCTACACAAAGCCTGATAGATCATACTTTATTCTCAGGAACAGGCAAGTATGATATTTGTTTTTTTCTCTTCCATTTTAAAGGAGATAAAGGAAGTATTTTAATTTTATTTCCCCTTTTGTTATATAAAGTTTTCCTGCTTTAAACTACCCAATTCAGCATGGCTCTCTGAAAAGCTTTGAATTCCTTGTACCACCACAGTTTGCCTCTGGTTTCACTATTCCGCCATCATGTAAATAGTGTGTACGTCTACTTGGAGTCTATCTCTCTTTCCATTTTTATTTTTAACCTCCAAACCACATTAATGTTAAAGAGCAGGTGTCATCTGTTATGTATGTCTCTCAAATTCCTGGGAAACATTAAGTCTGAGCCCACTGTCCAGCAGAAACGTAAGACATTTTATAGTTGTGACCCCAAAAGTCAGAAGCTTGCTCAGCCTGTGTGCGACAGTAGATGAGCATTGACCTATGACCCAGGAGGTCACGGTTTGTTTCCCGTCGCATGCATCAAGTTGTGGGTTCGATCCCCAGTGATCAGGGTTTGGTGTTCTGATCTCCATTCCAAGGATGAAATGGTCCTCTCCCTTTCTCACTCAGAGTTGTGAGGAAGTAGAATTCTTGATTTGATGGTTGATTACTGCGTGCTCCGAAGAGGTTTTTAAACCCAGGCTAGGCCGAGACTGGTTTGGCTCAGTGGATAGAGAGTTGGCCTGCAGACTGAGAGGTCCCAGGTTCGATTCCGGTTGGGGGCATGTATCTTGCTTGTGGGCACGACTCCAGTAGGGGGCGTGCAGGAGGCGGCTGATCAATGTCTCTCTCTCATTGATGTTTCTGACTTTCTATCCCTCTCCCTTCCTCTCTGTAAAAAATCAATAAAAATATATAAAAAAAAATAATAATAATTTAAACCCAGGCTAGTTGCTTACACTTCTGAATCAGGTATTCATGAGCAAGGTCAGGCATGGTTGTCCGAGGCTGAGTATGCCAGTGAGATGAGAAGGGCATTGGATTTGGAAGCTGCGTGCAAAATACTCTTGTGCTTCAGAGTGAAGCCTTCATTTTCTAAGTAAATAACTGCAATAACTATCAAAGTACAGCTGGTAAGCAAGCCAGCCATCTGTAAAAAAGAACGCCACTGACGCACAAAAGCCTTGCTCTCCATTCTTTCAAGATATGAAAATTTTGAACAGACGGAGCTGTTTTTGAACCCAGGAAGGACAAAAGGCAGCATAAAAGTATATCACCGTATTACTTCATCTTTGCAAAGGAATTCAAACAGTTGGGAGCTGAAAGGATGAGTAGGATGGGTAACATGTTCATCTTGAAATTGGAAGAAGTAGGTGGAATGAGATCATCACATTCATAAGTGAGTGATGGCTGCAGCAGATGCCTTATGCAACTCTGCTAGCCCGCTGCATCGGAATTCTGGAAAGTCTTCTGGGCTCTCTTCATTGTCTGCAAACTCACTGGTGGGCCATGGAACTGAATTTGTGAATATTGTTCAACTTTATTATAAACAAGGAAATGATATAATCAGTCTGTTCTTTACCTAAAAGCTCCTTAAAACAGTGTTCAAATTTAAAGCTGGTTAGCTCTACCATATATGGAAACCAGGGTTCTAATGTCCCCAGAATGTCTCTTATGTCGAGAGCCAAAATTTTTTGGGTGTTTAAAAGAATTCTGAATTCCCTAAAATGCATAATGAATCTCACTAACCTAAGCTCTTTTAGAGGAGAGAGAATGAATATAGAATTAGAAAAATCTGCTTTTGAATCTCAACTGGATTACATTCAGGTATTGGGCCAAATACAATACTTAACCCCTGCTTTCCATTTCTGCTATTTTTTTTTAATTTATAAAGTGAAAATAATATGGCTTTTATAAGATCTTAAAAGACTGAAATGCGAAATGTGTGGAATATCTCAGTCTAATGCCTGCACAGTGGAGGAGGCTCAATAATTGTTTCCCCTTCTTTCTTTTTTAAAAAATCTTTTTTGTTGAAAATATTACAGCCGAAACCAGTTTGGCTCAGTGGATAGAGCATTGGTCTCCCGATGGAAAGGTCCCAGGTTCAATTCCGGTCAAGGGCATGTATCCTGGTTGCGGCCACATCCCCAGTAGGGGGTGTGCAGGAGGTGACTGATCGATGTCTCTCTCTCATCGATGTTTCTAATTCTCTATCCCTCTCCCTTTCTCTCTGTAAAAAAATCAATAAAATATATATATTTTTAAAAGAAAATATTACCTAATTCCTCCTCTCCCCCTCACATTAACCTCTTCCAGCCCGCTCCCGTGCCCACCCCCCAGACCCTCACCACCCCACTGTCTGTCCATGTGCTATACATATTTGCACACACGTTCATTGGCTGATCTCTTCCCACTCACCCTCCCCTGCCTTCCCTCTGAGTTTCAACAATCTGTTCATGCTTCTTCTATGTATGTCTCTGGGACTATTTTGATCATTAGTTATTTGGTTCATTAAATTCCACATATGAGTGAGATAATGTGATATTTCTCTTTCTCTAACCGACTTATTTCACTCAGCATAACCTTGTTTCCCTTGTCTTTTGAAGCTAAGTCAAAGAGGCTAACATTTTCCTTTAATTGCCCTGGTTATTTCCCTAAACTTTAAAATATCTGTTTTCCGATGGTCTTAGGCGACCTTGCTAGCAGTTTTCAACCTGTGGGTCGCGACCCACAAGTTGAGAACCGCTGCTGTAGAGTCTAAGACCATCAGAAAACACAGATATTTACATTATGATTCATAACAGTAGCAACATTACAGTTATGAAGTAGCAACAAAAATAATTTTATGATTGGGGGTCACCACAACATGAGGAACTGTATTAAAAGGTCACAGCATTAAAAAAGGTTGAGAACCACTGCAAGGAAATCCTGAAAGCATGAGGAGAAATGATGACCATTCAGAGAGAGAATTTTGTCGTTGATAAAACATTGAGAATGAAAAGATAAAGGTAGGAAGTATGAAGAACTCAGACTGGAGAACTACCACTACAGCAAAGTGGCGAGCTTTTTTCCCTAGAAGGATTTTCAAGATGTTGTATTAATGTAAGGCTAGTATATTTTCGCATGAGGGAAGTACTAGCAGAACAGAAACTTCTTTTTGTCTCTATCACGTGATCTGTTGTAAATCAATACTTGAAAAATGCCTTGAGGAATAATAACACTAAATAAATACGTAATAATTATTTAGAGCTATTTATTTCATGTGAGTAAAAAACTGTTGGCAGCTTCATTATGTCAAGCCTAAAGCAAGCCTATAACATATTCTGTAGTTTTTGAAATAATTTGTTGGATTGTGCTGTGCATGAGCAAGTGAATGATGGCTGAAAACATTGTTAAATGGGAATACTCAGTGAAAACACCGCTTCCCGATTTAAGTCAGACATAGAGAATTCATGCAAATGGCGGGGTATAAAGGGAGACCTAGCCGAGACCAGTTTGGCTCAATGGATAGAGCGTCGACCTGGGGACTGAGGGGTCCCAGGTTCGATTCCTGTCGGGGGCATGTACCTTGGTTGTGGGCGCATCCCCAGTGGAGGGCGTGCAGGAGGCGGCTGATCGATGTCTCTCTCTCGTCGATTTTCTGGCTTTCTATCCCTCTCCCTTCCTTTCTGTGAAAAATCAATAAAATATTTTAAAAA
Organism: Lasiurus borealis; assembly: GCA_004026805.1. Lineage (NCBI taxonomy): Eukaryota > Metazoa > Chordata > Mammalia > Chiroptera > Vespertilionidae > Lasiurus > Lasiurus borealis. Next base: position 29,286 of record PVJN01002812.1, on the reverse strand, counting down.
AGGGGGGAGGGGAGGGAGACCTAGCTTGAGAGCAGGTCTCTATAGGAAAAACACTTAGGACTGTGGATTCCACAGAGTCAGTATGATATCACATTTGTCAGAGAAAGCTGATTCCTTCTTCTTCTTTTAAAATATATTTTATTGATTTTTTACAGAGAGGAAGGGAGAGGAATAGGGAGTTAGAAACATCGATCAGCTGTCTCCTGATGCCCCCCACTGGGGATGTGCCCACAACCAAGATACATGCCCTTGACCGGAATTGAACCTGGGACCCTTCAGTCCGTAGGCCTACGCTCTATCCACTGAGCCAAACCGGTTTCGGCTTGATTCCTTCTGAGGCTGCATTGCTAGAAACGGAACATTCTGATCCTGTGAGCTGTTTGTAGCAATGATATACTGCCTGGAATATTGTATTCAATTCAGGTCACCACATTTTAAGAGAGACTGACAGTTTTTGGGCTTCAGATGAAAAGTAATTAAAGTTTCTGAGAATATTACCTAGGAGAAATAATTGTTTTATTCAACAGTTTCAGGTTTGGGGAAATGAAGTCTATTTAAGCTGTGTTATTGCAGACAAGATAACTTTGACAAAAGAGAAAACATTATGAAAGAAAATTAGCTGAAGGTAGATCTTTTTAATAACTAGAATTTTCTAATATTTAGATGCCCTGAATTAGAAATATTTCAAAGAAGTTTCTCCATTGGGAAGGTTGATAAATCAGATATTTTTATAGCCCTAACCCTAAGATGCATAATTAAAATTTTCAAATATTCTGATAACAAATTTTTATGTAATCTAGGTAATTGAAGTTAGCGGGGTTTGTGATTTTAAAAATTATTTATTTTTTATTGATTTCAAAGAGGAAAGGAGAGGGAAAGAGAGATAGAAACATCATTGATGACAGAAAATCATTGGTCAGCTGCCTCCTGCACACCCCACCCAGGCATGTGCCCTGACCAGGAGTCAAACTGTGACCTCCTGATTCATAGGTCTGTGCTTAACCGCTGAGCCATACTGTGTGGTTTGTGATTTTAAATTCTAAAGTATTATTTAGATGCAGTCTTAATTTGCATACATTGCAACCCAATCTAATTTTTCATAAGTTTTTCTTTGGGAGAAGGTAACTATTTTTTAAAAAATACTGATAATTAAAAACACCTAGATACTTAAGCAAATAAAATGAGGAACTGTATACTTTGATTTGTGCTTCACCTTGATTACTTACAATACAGCTATTTCCACTCTTCAGTCTCTATCTTTAAACCCAGAAGTTCAGTCTATGTCAAAGAGACAAACTCCCAAACCAAATAAATGCAAAAAATAAATAGACGAATATGCAAATGCGCACGCACACACAAACAAGCACATCCAACACAGGAGTCCTGTTTTGACACTTTCCGAAGTTTCCAGAGTTCTATAAACTCATAGTCATTCTATTTTGTATGCGTTTTTGAAAATTTCCATCCCCAGTCATTTTGTACTGTTTATCTCTGGGGAACAAGACTAAGCTGGGAAGCGTGAGAGCCAGAAACTGTTGTTTTTCATTATATGCTTTTATTTTCCTTTTCCCATTTTTACCGCGTGCAAGTAGAACTTGGATATAAATATTTAAGAGGAATTTAAATGAGGTGATATCACGTCAGCCAGGGAGAACCACCGGATGTACTGGGAGGAAGAGACTAAGAAAACTGTTTGAAGACTTAGATGAAAGGCAGTGGCATCAATCAATGCTCAAATATGGACTCTGTTTCCTGTTTAGTATGGCAGCCACTCCTTAAGAGTGTGTAGTTAGTAGCAAGATCAAATTGATTGCTTGTAGTTGTCTAGAAAGCATGGAGCCATATCACCTGTTGACTTCTGCTATACTGAGCTGTTAAATGCTCCTGGAACCTTTCTCACTTCTTTGTGCCTACGAACCCGTTATTTATTGGCATCAACTTTTCAAGTCCACACGGACCTTTCATTACTCCCTAAAATGAACCTTTACTCTTCTCACTTGCTTTCCTACCGTGGTCAGACATTTCAAATATTGTCAAGCCTACTATTGTAGTTAGCTTGATCTCTTGTCATACCCCGGTGTCAATCAGGATTCTTAGCTGTAGAAAACCAAGAGAAGTTAATTTCAGTTGATGGATACAGGTGAACGATGCATTTAAAGCATATTGAGTAGTAGCTCTCTAACTTGTCTGGAAGCCTCGAAAAACAAACTCCAGCCGAGACCGGTTTGGCTCAGTGGATAGAGTGTTGGCCTGGGGACTGAAAGGTGCCAGGTTTGATTCTGGTCGGGGGCATGTACCTTGCTTGCGGGCACATCTCCACTGTGGGGCATGCAGGAGGCGGATGATCGATGTCTCTCTCTCATCAATGTTTCTGACTTTCTATCCCTCTCCCTACCTCTCTGTAAAAAATCAATAAAATATATTTAAAACAAACAAACAAACAAAAAAAACCAAACTCCACAATGGAAGAAAACCGAGGTGGATTGGGAAGCCAGGTCGACTGCTAAAATCATATTTCAGATATGGCTTGAGAAGTGTCATTATCACTACTGCTGTCAACAGCAGTGTTGCTGGCTTGTAGTTCCGCTGCTTCTAGAAATAAGATTCTTCTAGATCCTGAAAGAAATTGTCTATTCTCCCCACCTGCTCCAGAATCAAAGTTGCAGACAAAAGTACAGGAATAAGCCCTGGTTCTGTGTTCTTGCTCCAGCTGCTAGCTGTAGCTTAAGGGAGTGTCTTGTCTTTCTAGCTTTTAATGTCACACATCAAAATTTATACAATTGGCCGAGACCGGTTTGGCTCAGTGGATAGAGCGTCGGCCTGAGGACTAAGAGGTCCCAGGTTCGATTCCGGTCGGGGGCATGAGCTTTGCTTGCAGGCACAACTCCAGTAGGGGGCGTGCAGGAGGCGGCTGATCGATGTCTCTCTCATTGATGTTTCTGACTTTCTATCCCTTTCCCTTCTTCTCTGTAAAAAATCAATAAAAATATATCTTAAAAAAAAATTATACAATGGGCCATCCACAAACATAGGCGAGGGTTCCCATGCTGGGCTACCAAAAGTAAGTAAGATAAATTAAGGTAAATAATATAACAAACTCAACAGTATATGTTGCCGTTAAATGAATTGATAAACCTACTCTGTGCTTTTACTTCTGTAAATCTATCCTCCATATCTGCACTTTCTCACTGCCTGTTCGCTGCCTGGAAACACAGCTTTTGTCCCTAACACTGTTCTGAAGTTTCTATGTAAAAGGTCACCTCGTTATAAAATCAAATAGCTTCTTCTCATTGCTCACTCTTTTCTACTGTATTATCATTTTTTATGAAAATTTATTCTTTGGCTTCTGTGTAATTGTTCTGTGCTAACCTTTTGACATTTCCATCCTAACTCTGCTTTCCTATTATTTCTGAATATATAATCTCCAAGAACCTATTCTCAGGTTTCCTCTTCTACATTATTATTATTATTACTTCCTTTTCTCTGCCATGTTATTTATTGCCCTAATTTCAACTATCATTTATATTCAGACAACTCTCAAATACACATCTATTCCCTCAATAGCTCTCCATGGAATACCATACTCAAGATTAATAAAAGTTTGATAGGTATGTTACATAGATTTTACCTGACTACCTCACATCGATCATGCCCACAATCAAACTTGTCTTAACAACATCATTTTTTTGCTGTGTTAATAGGGCTTCATATACATATATATAGACATGGCATTTTAGAATTAATTTTCCTTTCTCTATCTCAGAAACCAAGCCTAAGAAATTGCCCAGAAAAGTTTATTCTATCCCTGTAGTTTCCTCTTACATCCATCTCCTCCTTTCTCTAGACATTATATCAGTGACCGGACCCACACCCTCATCTCCAACAGTTCGGACAATGCAATAACCTCCCAATTGGCCTTCCCATGTCTCTGGCCTGTAGCCCTTCCAGTCAGTTTTGCTCCATGCTGCAAGAGAAGGTTTCTTAAATCCCATCTGCTTATATTACTAGTAGCCCATCGCGAGATATCGTGCAAAACCCGGGCTCTGAGCACAAACCCCTGCACTTGCTACTGAGATGAGGTTAATGTGGGCAGCCATCTGGGCTACCCTCCTATCATTTTGCTTATTCACATTATGACCCCGCCCACCCAACAATGCCTTAAGCCACGCCCTTGCCACGCCCCCTAAGGGCACCTCAGTTTTGCTCAGAGCCTTTTCCAAGGTCTCGGTCTCTAGTGCCTGCATGGTAACTTGGCCCCACCCCTGGGTTCAAACCTCCTTCTACCACAGTGGTTCTCAGCCCTCCTAATGCCGCGACCCTTTAAGACAGCTCCGCATGTGGTGGTGACCCCCAACCATAAAATTATTTCTGTTGCTACTTCATAGCTGTAATTTTGCTACTGTTATGAACTGTAATGTAAATATCTGATATCCAGGATGTATTTTCATTGTTACAAAGTGAACATAATTAAAGCATAGTGATTAATCACAAAAACAATATGTAATTATATATTGTGAAATATTTATTTCTAAATACAAATAAATGACATTTTGTCTTGAATCGTGGTGTAGCATGGGTAACAGTCTTCCTAGGACAACAGTAAACTACATTGCTACACTTTGCTACACTGAGGAGCAGTCTGTTGGTTCCTAAGACCATGGGAAATACATGTTTTCCAATAGTCTTAGGCGACCCCTGTGGTCAGGGCACATGCTCAGGTTATGGGCTCGATCCCCCTTGTAGGATGTGCAGGAGGCAGCCATCAATGACTCGCTCTCATCATTGATGTTTCTATGTCTCTCTCCTTCTCCCTTCCTTTCTGAAATAAATAAAAAACAAACAACAGCAGCAAAAACACTCTTTTTAATTATCAGGACCCAGTTTAATGAAGTTCAAACTCAATATTTATGTGTATGTAAACTTTAATAGCATTTTATGCTTTTCTTAGCAGTTTGCATTGTATTCTGGACATATTTGATTCATTCTAGTTAATTTTAAATTTCATGAAAGCAAATGACTCCCTGTTCCCCAGGACCAAGCTCAGAGTTTTAAATACAATAGCTGCGCACTAAAGGTTTATTGTGTCCGTCTGAACCCAGCAATGCAAACTCAGGATCCTCACCTACTCATAGGCAAAATCGAAAGAATAGAAACAACTTTATACTTTTTATTTATTCTAACCCATTGTTTCTTTGCAAGTATTGAAAGTATTCACTAGGCAGATTGTCCATCATGAGTCATAATCATAGAAGCAATAAGCAATGGATAGTATTCTTGTCAAGTGCATTGAAATTTATGATTTGACATTTAGATGTATTAGAATATTTAGCCAATATTCTAAATTTGGCTATTTAAATTCTAAATTCTAATATTTATTAGACGTTAGGGTAAATTTAACAGCTTGATTTTCAAAATGTATAAAAGTCACAAAAATTTGGGAACCTAGAAAATTACACAAACAGGTGATTAGCAAACTAGCTTGGGGATTCATTAACTAATAGATTGGAGTGTATCTATTTAGGGGTTAATCATCTCTGTTTTTAAATGTATTTTTATTGATTTCAGAGAGGAGGGAAGAGAGAGAGATAGCAACATCAATGATGAGAGAGAATCATTGGTTGGCTGCCTCCTGTATGTCCCCCACGGGGGATTCAGCCCACAACCCAGGCATATACCCTGACTGGGAATTGAACTGGGAATTGAACTCTGACCTTCCTGATTCATATCAAGGCTCAACCACTGAGCAACACCCTGGTTGGGACATCTCTGTTAAATAACTCATCTGCTATTTCTCTCTTTTGGCTTTTTTTTTTTTACACATATAAGAAATAGAAATAGATTTTAAATATATACTATACATTGGAAGGACAAGTTAAACTAGATTATGCTTTATTTGTAATGTTAAATTGCTAGGAAAGGGTGTGAGCAAAAGGTTTCTCTTTGATCAGTTCTCTTTAGGGGATGCCATTTAGAGGTTCAAGCACAAATTGGAGCAGACTGCTAGAGTTAGAATGGCGCTCCATTTCTCACTAGCTGTGTGACTTTGGGCACATTACTTCGTGTGCATCTTGTCAGTTCCCTCATCTGTAAAGTGGGAAGGATAACAGCAATCGACATATAGGGCTAAATAAGGAATAACTGAGTGTTTAGAAAGCGTGTGAAGTGTTTGTTTTATTGAACGGATGCTTTCTGCCTTAAATATCTACGGTTGGCTTAAATATTAAATGCATTCATTGTTTTTATTAGTTCCGTGACATTTATTTCAGCTTTTGATCTGAGTTTGTTTTCTTGCTCTTACGTTTTATGAGACACACAAGAATCAATAGGGATTATTTCTACTGAATTTAGAGCTTATCTAAGAGAACTTCAAGGGTTAGGCAACCAAACAAAACAAGAAGAGGATTTAAAAGAAGAAATGAGATTTAAAAGTTTAAGCGATTAAATGGTTGGTTAAAGGCACCCAGCATGTACTTTAGATAAAAGCTGAAAAGGCATTGACTGCTATTCTGCTAGTCAATGACTCCTGAACCCAGTAAATGCTTAATCTTAAGCTTATTGTTCTTATTAATAACTAAAGGGCCAGTGCATGAAATTCATGCAAGGATAGGGTAACGGGGGTGGTGTACCTCAGCCCAGCCTGCACCCTCTCCAATCTCGGACCTCTGTACTGCCCGTTTAGACATAATCCCAGTAGGATCAGGTCTAAATGGGCAGTCACAAATTCATCTCACAATCTACTACTGCTGGCTCTCAACTGCTTGCCTGCCTGCCTTCCTGATTGCCCCTAACCACTTCTGCTTGCCAGCCTGATCACCCCCTAACCACTCCCTGCCAGTCTGATTTATGCCTAACTGCTCCCTGCCAGCCTGTTTGCCCTTAACTGCCCTCCCCTGCAGGCCTGGTCCCCCCAACTGCCTTTCCCTGCAGGCCTGGGTCCCCCAGCAACTGCCACTCTCTGCAGACCCAGCCACCCCCAACATCCCTCCCCTGCAGGCCTGAGTCCCCTCCAACTGCCCTCCCCTGCAGGTTTGATCGCCCCCAACTGCCCTCCCTTGCAGGCTTGATCCCTCCAATCGCCCTCCACTGATGGCCTGATCACCTACAACTGCCCTCCCTTGCAGGCCTGGTTCCTCCCAACTGCCCTGCATGCTGGCCATCTTGTGGTGAGCATCTTATGTCCACATGGAGGCAGCCATCTTGTGTGTTGGAGTGATGGTCAATTTGCATGTTACTCTTTTATTAGATAGGATGCAAAACGAAGAGTTTTTATGTGTGTGTGATTTCCTCACAGGAGTAATGATAACTTGAAATGCAGATGAATGGTGATGATATAAGAGAAATGCAGAAAATAATGTATTAGAATTTTTTTATATATATCAAATATAAGTAATTTTTACCATGTAAATCAATGTTAATAGCAGATAAGAGGAGTTAAAATTCACTCTTTGTTTTCCAGTTGCAAAATATAAAGTCTAGAAACTTTTAGGAGAGGGCTATAGAGAAATATGAAGAAAATGAGAAACAAATTAGAAAATATAATTCAACTATCTTAATTTACATTTAATCATTATTGGTTTTATAAGATTAAAAATTTTAGAAAATATGACTTTCCTGAGTTAAAAAATTTAAGCCTGGAGTTTATAGTAACCATAGAAGTTTATGGTATATATAATCAATATTTATGTTTATATCTGTATTATAGCTATACTAGAGGCCCGGTGCATTAATTCATGCATAGGTGGGGTCCCTCTGGGTGGTCTGCAGAGATTGGGCCAAAACCTGCAGTCCAACACTGCCTGCAGCTCCTACTTGCTACTCCCACTCATCCCGGCTCCCCTGTGCCTGCCACAGGCTCACACTCAATCAGTCCCGATTGGGAGAGCTTGCTGCCTTGCATCTGGTGCCCTCCCAAGGGGCGTGTCCTTTGGGATTGAGCTGAAACCTGCTCTTCAATATCCCCTGAGGGGTTCCAGATTGTGAGAAGGGCCAGGCCAGACTGAGGGACCCTACAGGTGCATGATCAGGCCAGGGAGAGACCACAGTAGGGCTTCAGGATGTGTCCAGCCCATCTTGCTTAGTCCCAATCAGCTGGACTCCGGCAGCAAGCTAACCTACCGATTGGAACATCTGCCCCCTGGTGGTCAGTGCACATCATAGCAACTGTTTGACTGATTGTCCCTTGGTGGTCAGTGCACATCATAGCGAGCAGTTGAGCAGCCTTTGTATATCATTAACATATTACGCTTTGATTGGTTAAGTTCTGCCATTTGGTCTATTTGCATATTACTCTTTTATCATGTAGGATGTCTACCATTATCCATATCAGTAATTTTTAACCTTTTTCATCTCATGGCACAAATTAATTACTGCAATTCTGCAGGACACCAAAAAATGTATTATATTTTTATAATCTAACAAAAAAATAGGTATAATTTTGCTTCATTCATATCAGATGGTTATTGTTGTGTTGGCTGTTGTCATTTTTTATCTGACAGTCTAAGGGGAAAGAGATCAGTGCCCCTGATGAAATAGTCAGGTGTTCCATGTTTGAAAAATGTTCATGGTACATCAGTGTGCCTCTTGTGGTACAACAGTTAAAAGTTGCTGATCTATGCCATCATCTATACCTACATATTTAATCCCACTTCATGTTATTTCTGATCTTTACTGATCATTGTATTTATTTTCTCATCGGTTATCTTGTTATACTATAATTATGAAAGTGTTGTTAATCATTTAAAAAATAAAGGATGTAAAAAAGGTACAGATACAAAGGGATAAATGAAGCCCCAGAAACCATTTGCCTTATTGCTTTCTGCTGCTGAATCTCATTAACAGCCATGTTGGGTCTTACAAGTACATTTAGATTATGGCAGAGATTTTTTATTCTGGTATTAATGGCAAATCACTGATAGGTAAACTATTTTCTTTTTGTGGGAATAAGAGGGGTTTCATTTTTGGAAATTGTATTTCATTCCTTAACAGTGAAAGAAATGAAATACAATTAGAATCCTAGTCTGTTTTTGTTTATTTTAAATCATCTCATATTTTATTATTGGTATTTATCACAAGGTTCATAGATTTTTTTTACTTATTTGTTTGTTTGTTAATCCTCACCTGAGGATATTTTTCTCAGTACAAGGGAGGAAGGGAGAGAGAAAGAGAGAAATGTTGATGTGAAAGAGACATATAGACTGATTGTCTCCTGCACGTGCCCCTACCAAGAGCAGGGAGCAAACCCAGAACCCAGGTCTGAGCCCTTGACTAGGCATGGAACCTGAGACCCTTTCTTGCCCAGCCAATGCTCTAACCACTGAGCACACTGCCTAGGGAAATTAATTTTTCACTTATTAGTGAGGAACTGAGAAGACTATTAGATAGTAACTAATGATCATGAGCTTTTTCTTTTCATCTAAATGAAATACAGTTTTATTCTCTATTTCAGTATCTTAATTTTCATTCAAATGAAAATTAAGATACTGAATTGAAATGCTTCATTTAGGTCCTTGGATTTTATTTCTAATGTCATGTCATAGAGACATAAAGTGTGCCAAACTCATGATTACCTTGGCAGGGTTGTTAAATCAATACTTTTATTTTATTTTATTTTTTTCATATAGGTTAGCCTTTCTTTTATAACGAAAAGTCACGGTAGCTTTTGGATTTTTAAAACTGTAGATGTTCTTCTGGCACATCCTATGCTAAACAATTCTGTCTGGTTAGAAAAGCCTATAGACGGTATGCAGTCTTTTATTTCAACACACATTCTGGTTCTGAGCTTTTATTTTACTTTTTTCCTAGTTCGACATTAATCACTAAAATCTACAACACACCAAGACATTAATTAAAAAGAAAATAGATTCAGAATGAAATTCACTAATTAAACCATTATAGAAGACATATATCTGCCAACGTTTTGTGAGCCCAGGTGAAGGCTTTCATCCTTATAATCGTGAGCCACTAGGTCTCAGGGGACTGCATTGCAGCGGCTTGGATATTCCTCTTTGGTGTCAACATTTTCAATGAAAAAGTACTACCTATTTTCGAAAACCTTAATGTGTACCTGTTTGTGCAAGGTACTCCAGTGTGTGAAATTTATAGATGGGTGATATCAGTATTTTAAATAAAAACGCCTTAGAGTTCATTCCCTTTAAAATTCAAATGTAGCGGAATGAAATACTGGTGCTTGTCGCATTACCTCCTAACAGACCGAAGGGAATGGGCGCTCTGCAGAGAAAGAAGAAGCGGCTGGAACTAGGAGCCTTAAGAGCAATAGAGGAAACAAATGTTGCCTTTTCAGCAGGCCTGGTCAGGATAACTGTCTGTGATGCACTGTGCTCATTTGAGGGGCTGTCTTCTCAGTTACCTGCTTATCAAGGAGAGTAAATAAAAGGAAGAGAGAAACCTTAGGTGTGCCCGAATCTCATTTTCCTTAATCAGGCCATACTTGACAGTGAACCAAACACATTAACTGCTTCCCAGTCAGAAATTATTCATCAGAGTCTAACTAAAAAGAAATCTCAGTTCATAGCCCTTTAATCTTTTTTTTTAAATATGTATTTTATTGATTTCAGAGAGGAAGTGAGAGGGAGAGAGATAGGAACACCAATGATGAGAGAGAATCATTAATCCACTGCCTCCTGCATGACCCCATGACCGAGCCCGCAACCTGGCCGTGTGCCCTGATCAGGTTTCAGACTGTGACCTCCTGGTTCATAGGTCAACGCTCAAGCACTGTGCCACACCAGCTAGGGCCATAAGCCTTTAATTTTGAAAAATGTTTGAAGAGAATAGATGGTTTTAAAATGATCTATATTAAATCAGAAGATATTATAAAGGCAACATGTCAATGAAAATTACAGGTGATGGAAAAGTTAAGGGTTTCTTTTTCTTTATGTTGGCAACTGGATTTTAAGATTCATCTGCATATCTAGTAAATCCTATATAATAAAACCCTAATATGTAAATTTACTGAGTAGCAGAATGACCCCTGGCCACCAGGGGGCAGATGCTCAACATAGGATCTGCCCCTTGGTGGTCAGTGTACTCCCACAGGGAGAGTTTTGCTCAGCCAGAAGCTGAGCTCATAGCTGGTGAGCGCAGTGGCAGTTAGCGGTAAGGAACGAGTGGTCCTGGACCGCGAGAGCCCCAAACTGTGAGAGGGATGTCCATCCACCAGCAGGTGGACATCCCCCAAGGGGTCCCTGACTGCAAGAGGGCACAGGCTGGGCTGAGGGACCCCACTCTCACCTGCCCCGAGCGCATGAATTTTATGCACCAGGCCTCTAGTCAAGAATAAAACCACAGAATCGTGCTCTCTGAAGTTCTATTGTTTTGGTTTTACCATAATTACCTGTGACACGCTAGAGCAGCAGTCATCAACTGGTGGTCCATGAGGTCTGAAAGGTTAGTGACTGCTGTCCGTTTTATTCTGGATTTCCCTTTCCCAAAATAACATAGTAGAGAGTCATGTTTATAAGACCATAGAGTATAGCTGCAGCTTCATGCATCACATTATTGGATACATGGTCTAAAACTATGTGGCCCTGAAATTGCTGTGTTTTGGTGGTGTTTTTGGTGGAGTAAAGGGTGGTCTAAATTGCATACTGGACAAAGGGAAATTCTAATATCAACCACCAACAAAAAGGCATACCATCTCTTTTCTTGAAGCCTGGAGAAAGAGCGACAATTTTATCTGAAAAGAGATTATCTTTCGGTAAATCTGCATGACATTTTAATCCAATTGTTTTCAAAGTGTGTTTTGTAAATTAACATCACTTGGAGGATTGATAAAAATGCAAATCATCAGGCCTCATCTCAGATGTACTAAGTCAAAAGCTTGGGGAGGAGATTCAGATCTACATTTCAGCCAGCCCTTCAGGTAGTTGTAATGAATGCTAAAATTTGAGAGTACCAGTTTAGACTACTAATTTGGCTTGCAAATGTTGCCTTAAAGGTTTCAGTCAAGTGAATCCTGGCATTTTTTTGTACATTTAATGATTTTGTTTATTTGCTTTTAGAAATCATCACTGGAATTTTGAAAAATAGTATTGTAGACTTTTTCCTTGGTACAGATTTCATATTAATTTGCTCAAAATAATGCACCATTATAAGAAATTTTAGAAGCAAATAATTTCTTTCCTTTTAAAGCTTATATCCATTTTAAGCTGAGTGATATGAATTAGACTATGATTAAATACATAAGGAAATTAACAACATTTATAATCATCTTAGGCCTATTGTTTTTTTTCTAAAGCTAATGCACTCTTTCTATTAATCATATATTAATATATTCATTATATTTACAAAGTAGAATTTTTTTAGGTTGTCAGGTCAATAAGAAAAATTAAAGGATGCCAAAGGAGTGTAATGAATATTAATGACTGATGCTTTGAAGAGTTAATGTGAACCTCTGACTTACCATATAGAATATAGTAATTCATATATCAAATGTACATCATATATGTCATTATTATATAGTTTCTGCTAAAGATATGTAGTGAGATGGGATGGGTTATAGTATTAAGTAAGGAAGGTCTACCACAGTGGTTCTCAACCTTTTTAATGCTGCGACCCTTTAATACAGGTCCTCATATTGTGGTGACCCCAACCATAAAATTATTTTCATTGCTGCTACTTCATAATTGTAATTTTGCTACTGCTAATGAATCATAATGTAAATACCTGTATTTTCCGATGGCTTTAGGCGACCCCTGTGTTTTGGTCGTTCAACCCCCGCCGGGGTTACAGTGGTACCTCGAGATACGAGTTTAATTCGTTCTGTAACCTTGAGGCATGGGAAACTATGAGATGCTCGAGTCCCGCTAAACTGGTGGGTCATGTGCAGCCAGCCGATCCGCGTGATTACTCCTATCTCAAATGTTGCTCATATTTCAAAGCAAAAATCGCTCGCTCAACGGCTCGTATCTCAAAAATCTTGTATGTTAGGGCACTCGTATCTCGAGGTACCGCTGTATTTGAAAAAATAGCTGAGGGAATAAGTAGCAATGAGGCAAGTGGATAATTGGAAGAAGAACAATCTGGGCAGAGGGAACAGCAAGGGCAAAGAGTGAGCAGGACCATGGCTGTGTTTCAAAGTCACCAAGGAGCACAGTGAGCCAGGGGGACAGTAGCAGAAGACGGAGGAACAATGTTGATGGCTTTTCCACTAGCTTAGGCCAGAGATGGTGATGCCTTGATCGTGGCAGGAGTGGAGGTCATGAGAAGTATGCAGATTAAGGGGTGTTTTAAATGAAAATCTAGTAGGACTAGTTAATAGATTGATTTGAGCTGTGAAAGAAAAAAAATATTCAGCCGAGACCACCGGTGTGGCTCAGTGGATAGAGCGTTGGCTTGGGGACTGAAAGGTCCCAGGTTCGATTCCGGTTGGGGGCATGTACCTTGGTGGCGGGCACATCTCCACAGTGGGATGTGCAGGAGCCGGCTGATCGATGACTCTCTCTCTTATCGATGTTTCTGACTTTCTATCTCTCTCCCTTCCTCTCTGTAAAAAGTCAATAAAATATATTTAAAAAAAAAATATTCAAACATGATTCTGGGTTTCTGTTCTGACCAACCAGATGACTGGAGTCGCTACTGCAGCAAAGTAGGAGAATGTTAAAAGAAGCACATTGTGGAGAGAATACTGGGAATTTGGTTTTGGACATAGAAAGTTTGAGATGCCTATTAGATATTCAAACAGATAATTGTAACTACAGGTCTAGGGTTCAAGGTAGAGGTATCTAATGAAGTTGAACATTTGAAAAATTAATGTATAGGTAGAATATAAAAATGCAATGCTGGCCCTAGCTGGTTTGGCTCAATAGATAGAGTGTCAACCTGTGGACTGAAGGTTCCTAGATTCGATTCCAGTCAAGGCACATGGTCGGGTTACAGGAGGCTGCCAATCCATTATTCTCTCTCTTCATTGATGTTTCTATTTCTCTCTCCCTCTCCTTTCCTCTCTGAAATCAATAAAAATATATTTAAAAAATGCAATGCTAGATTAGGGAGGGACTGCATTTATAGGCTTGAGTTCATGCATGCTCCAGTGCTTAGATGTTAGGGAGATGGAGAGGGCCAGCAGAGAAGACTGAAGTGTAGCTACTGACATCAGTTATATAAATTTTGCTGATATAGTAAGTAATAAGAGAACTGAAAATTGATGATTGAATTCAGCAGCATGAGTGTTTGGTGACATTGTGAAGATTGCAGTTGGTAGAGTGGTAAGGCGAAAGCTTGATTGGGGTGAGTTCAAGAGAGAATTGAAGAAGGCAACAAAGACGGTTAAATATTTTAAGAAGTTTTGCTGTAAAAATGCGCAGAGATAAAGGGCTGCAGTGTGATAAGCATTTTTTGTTTTACTTGTTTTTTTTTTGTTTTGTTTTGTTTCAAGATGCTAAATGTAATGTTTGTGAATAAGAAAAACAGAGTCGAAAAAGAAATGTTGGGGAATAATGGGGAAAGTTGCCAAAGCGAGGAGATGGCATTCCTCTGGCAAAAGGGATGTGATCGAGTGCATAGTAGGTGGTTTTAGGATAGGAGCACACATGGTTCTTGCAATGAGAAGTGAGTATAAGCAGCGACATGTCACTCTTGGATCTATAAGGAACGGTTAATGCTTAGGTAGGCCCTTCTTGTTGTTTGCGTGTTTCAGTAAAACTGGAAGCAAGGCATGATCTGACGTGTGGATTAAGGAAGAGGTATGAGAGATTTGAGAAGAGAAAATAGGAAGTAGTAATAGATTCATTACTGCACTAGGGCTCACCTGAGGTTTGTGGTCATAAATTTAAGGGTGACATGGCTGCATGGAGTAGACCGTAAGGTGAACTTGACCAGAGTTGAGATTTAGCTTGCTACAATAAAAGCCTTTAAAGTTTACACAAAGGGATTTTAATGAAGAAGCATGGAATCTAATCTGGATAATGAATGCAATGGGAATCATGGAAGCTTGTATCATCAATTTATTGTAGATCACAGAGGGTATTTTAAAAAGTGATTGGAATTGTAGTATTAAAGAGTCTTAGGAACAGAAAGTGGGATGCTTGGTTGAAGGTAAGATTAAGGAAGGGACATAGATATTATTAATGACAACATCTGCATTATAACCTGGGAGTAAGATGAACTATGATATTTGTTTGTTTTTCTTGATGTTGTTTATTTACTGGGCTCCAAACAGATTTTACCTTAAAAATGGTTACATTTTTTATCAAGAAGAAAAATACTAATTTCAAGTAACACACAACGAATTGGAACATTTGCTCTGTCCTAGAGCCATTTCGAGAATTAATTCAAGAACTAATTTTCAAATAATCTTGTACTTCTGTTGTCTTGCCAGCTGTTTGTGCTCAGAAAGTAAATGAAATGCCAAAGGTGTTTACATAATGAAGTCTGAATTGCTGAGTTCTAATTCCTACGAGTCAAGTGGTATTAATTCTAAATAAGACCATTAAATTATTTTTCTGGAATTATATCCAAGGCTGGATCCTTTTTTGTTCCTGACATGCATTACTGCTTTAAATCAAAGTAGTTATTTTTGGAAATTGACCTAAGTTACCATCTTTTGATGCTTTGCCACTCACTGTTTCATCACACCAAGATGAAAGCCATTATTAAGAAATAAATATTTGTTTTCACAAAAATCTGAAT
This sequence comes from Lasiurus borealis, assembly GCA_004026805.1. Taxonomy (NCBI): domain Eukaryota; kingdom Metazoa; phylum Chordata; class Mammalia; order Chiroptera; family Vespertilionidae; genus Lasiurus; species Lasiurus borealis. Next base: position 13,638 of record PVJN01002812.1, on the reverse strand, counting down.
AAGTATAACTTTTAAAATATTATATAGTTTCATTTAGTAGTTACTTATGTAAAGTTGAATAATCTTCATTTTCCATATGGACAAATTAAACTTGTGAGTTTAGGATTCTTAAGAGCTGGATCCAGAGAGGGCATTAACATCTTCCGATCCTTGATTTAATAATATGATATTCAAAGTAGGGTCCATCGACTGATTTCCTCAAAGAGCCATTTTGAATGGATTCAGGCTACAAAACAGTTTAGAACAGCTTGTTAGTTAAATTTTATGCCTCTTTTTCTTTCAATCTAGTAAAATAATTAGATGACCTTGGAACTCAGTCTGAACAGTACTTTAAATAACACAATTATTCAGCTTAGGTATGTAGTTCATACCCTGGGTAATATAATTTTTGTAGACTAAGGATATCAAATATGAAAATAAAGAGCTATACTCTACCAGCTTCTCCTTTGTCTCTAGCAGAAATAATTTATCTGTCGCATTATTCTTTCCTGTTGAACTTAGCTGCAGAGTCTGTCTCAAGATAGCATTATAGAGAGCCAGCAATAGTTAATGAACATTGAAACACAAGAAGAAAACTGTTCCCTATTCAGGCTTTGGGAATTACACATTTGAAAGAAATAATAGGCCCAGAATGCTTGCCTTCTACCAGTAACCAAAGAGTAGTATGAGTACTAAAAGAATCTTGGCTCAATAAACACCAACCTATTTTTAAATTAAACAGGAAGTATTGCCATTTATTAGTCATGAACTATGGGAAAAGCACAGGATATGCCTGGTAATGTTAAATAAAATGAATATACGGTATCATCTATTTGCAGAGGTCCACAGTTTTCTAAAGGATATCAAGTGGGTAGGATTTTGGGTAAACATTAAACAATTATAGCACAGCTGTAAATTATGATCATTTCTGTAAAGAAGTATCACATGTTATGAGAGTAAAACAAGGACACTTGCTTATGTAGATGGAGTAAGAGAAGGTCTCAATGTAGAAGTGACATTAAAATTGGGAATTTTAGTGTGTGACCAGAGCAAGAAAACAGTGCCTGTGTGCTTCTATATCCAAGGGCTAAATGAGGAACCTCAGAAAGAAACATTGGCAAGATTTAGAAATAGAAGAAAGCCCAGTGTGAGAAGCAACTCCAAGGAAAACGCAAGCCTCTGCAAGAATATTATGGCCCGTTTATGAAGGAAACTAAAAAAATGTGACATGATTTTGAATCATTGATGGAGTAAAGTAAAAGATGCTCCATTTGGTCTTTATGTTACTTAAATAGTATAGGTGGAAGGTAGACTGTAGTCCTTTGAGTGATGGGAAGTGAGTAAGTAGAGATGGCTTACAGAAACAATTCCTCTGAAAATCTTGTCTCTACAGATGATTTACCTAGAAACTTTACACTATGAGCAACTAGAAAAATGTTAGTAAACTTATCTAAAAATGAGGCTTTATGTAAGAATTTTATGGGTTCTAAATAAAGGCTTGAATTCATATTAAAAATACACTCAAATCAGGAATTGGAGCTTGATGCAGATTCAACAAATTCTGTATTTTTCTTGTACCTCTATATTAAATCTCAATCTACCACTGTTGCGTTCTTTTTTTTTTTTTTTAATGAACACTCTTTAAATGAGACCACATCTCAACCCAGAAAACATATTGTTGTTTTTTTAATATAAAGTCACACATTTAATATGTATAATTACACAAGAGTAAAATTTACATTTAAAATGTTCACATGGGACTAAAATTCAGAAATTCAAAAGCTTATCAATAATGACCAATTGGTTGATTTTTATTATATAGGTTTCAGGTGTACAATTCTATGTGACATCATCTGTGCTTACCACCCAAAGCCAAATCTCCTTCCATCGCCAAACCCCCTTTACCCTTTACTACCATACCACCATCATCCTGGCTCTCTGGCAACCATCATCCTAGTACTGTTGTCTGTATGTATGAGTTTTTGTTTCTCTGGTTTGTTCATCTGTTTTTTTTTAGTTTTATATCCCATATATGAGTAAAATCATATGATTCTTCACTTTTTCTGTCTGACTTACTTTGTTTAGCATGATATTCTCAAGATGCATTCATGTTGTCGGCCAATGGCACTATTGCATCTTTTCTTATGGCTGAGCAGTATTTCATTGTATATATGTAACACAGCAACCCCTATCTTGAGTATGTACCCCCCAAATTTGGAAACATTTATTTGTAAAGGTAAATGTAGCTCTATGTTTATTGGAGCATTATTTACAGTGGCCAAGATTAGGAAACATTCATAGTATCCTATGAGATGATTGGATAAAGAAGTTTGGCTTCTATTTAAATATGTTCAAATGTGAAAGCACATGTTAAAACAGATTCAAGGTAATTATTGAAATCACAAGCTCAAGAATTAGTTTTCATAGTCAAATTAAAAAAATTTTATTACGTAAAATGGTTTCATTTATCTTATTTTTTTTTCTTTACCAAAGACATGTAGTTTTCAACAAATATACTTAAGAGAAGGTTGATATTAGCTATGGTTCCTCTAATAGCTTGAGAACCTCAATATGTATCTCTAGTAAGCTCATCTTTTGTCTTTATGATGATTATTCCAAGCTTAACAACTGTTTTCAAAATCTGACATTCCTTCCTGAACTCATAAATAAAATAGAAATCTTTAGATAGATATGTTCCTTATTTATTTTTCAACACCAAACTCAAACCCGCCTATAAAAAGAAGAGAGTGAAAAGGTACTGTAACTGAAGGGAAATGTGGCAAATAGAAAAAAAAAAATTAAATTCCCACCCAAGGATATTTTTCCTTTTTTTTCAGAGTGGAAGAAAAAGGGAGAGTTAGAGAAATATTGATGTGAGAGAAACACATTGATTGGTCAGGGCCTAGGCTGGGGAGGAACCTGTAACAAAGGTATGTGTCCTTGACCAGAATTAAACCGAGATCCTTCAATCCTCAGGCTGACGCTCTAACCGAGCCAAGCTGGCAAGAGCAAATAGAAAAAAAAATTTAATTACATTGGAGAAACTAGAACATGTTGAATTTTCTAATTCAAATGAGTAGAGGCAGTAAAAAACAAAAGAAAGGATTATGCAGAAATGAAAAGAATAATTGATAATAAGTGTTCAAATGTTACATACCCCATATTTTTTTTTCAGAAGTAGAGATGACATTTGATAACTACCATTAAAAGTGATTATTCAAGGTTATCTTCTTCATATTAATAATATAAAACTTTGATATTTTAACTGAAGATAACAATCTAATTATATTTCAGGGAGAAAATACAGGTCCTATCTGAAACAATTCCTGGAGCCTACTTCCATGTAGCCATACATTAAGTCAAGAATTCAAGTCAACACTTTATATAATTAAAATTTATCTTTTGTAATAAAACTTTACTAAGAATATCCAAATGCTCTTACACAGTTTCCTTCAAATAATATACAGAATTCTTGCACCTTTGTTTCTTATTCTTGCAAATTCAATTAGGACTTACCTCCCCCAATTGTTACTGATAAGTGACTCATTTGCTTTATTCACTCTTCCTAATAAGAGTTTCAGAATTTAGGTTTAAATTTAAATCTTAGAATTTTCCTAAGCCAGTTGTTCTTTTTCATTTGCCTTGTGATGTTTCCAGTCCTATTGTACCTAGGCCATCACTGATGCTTTTAAGGAGTTAGGCTATTAGTAAAGTAATTTTCAACAATAACCAATTATTAGCTTATAAACCTATCTTATTGAACTGATGTCTTATTACCAGCATAAGATATTAGATTGAAATGAAATATTATAAATAACATGTTGAATAGTAGGACCATGCTAACAAATTGTAATTGGGGATTTGTTTAAGATATAACTTCAAAGTCTAAGGCATGCTTTGAAAAACTAATGAATCGCTCGCTTATAATGGTTTCAAAATAATCTGACACAGTAACGTGATCAAAGAAGCTTTTGTACTTGTGCAATAATTTATGTCACCTTGAGTCACTGGAGAGAGGACATCGAAACCTTGCTCATTTTAGTAATCTTTGTATTTCAATCTGACTAGCAGAGGTCTACTTAATATTCTTTTACAGTATATAGAACAAACACTTAGTCGGTATATTTTCGGTTCAGAGCCTCCTTTTGATTTAGTACTAAAAGGTTACTCTGCATACAGATTAGGATGCACAATACACAGTTTTAGCTTATCTCTGCACTTAATTCTTATAATGGCTCCATGTTCTAGTACTTAGCGAAGTGCAGGACTCTCACTGCTGCTCTATCACCTCCTATTGATTCCTGATTGATTCATGTTGATGGACCTGTATTATGGAGAGTTCATGCAAGCGTGATCTGTATCTTGTTTTTCTCTTTCTTTATTGATTAAGTTATGACATATGTGTCCTTATTCCTCCATTACTCTCCCCCCTCCCTGCTCATGCCCTCACCCCCCCTGGTACCTGTGTCCATTGGTTTATGTATTTTATTTTTCTTCCTTTATTTTCTTAAAAGGATGGGAAATGTCCATTTTTAAAGATAGAATAGAAAGAAAAGCAAGGTATTTACTAACTACATGGAGAAAAATTATTTTAATTCAGCACATTGAACCAATAATTTTTGTTTAACAAATGTTATTTAAAAATATCTTGTAAAGGTATATAATTGTTTATAGTAATTGTTTATGGTAAGTTGTAGAGTTAAATCCTCATTTAAAAATATTTCTTAAATTTTATAGTTCAAGACTGAACCTATTGAACTATTCTGAAACACAAAATATTTTATTTAATTTTGAGATTGATTGAGTTCTAATCAAGATATACAGATTGTGCCCTAGCCAGCTTTGCATAGTGGTTAGAGCAGCGGCCCATAGGCCGAAGGGTTACTGGTTCGATACCTGGTCAAGGGCATGTAACTCATTTGCAGGTTCCCCAGACCCAGCGATGGCACGTGTGGAAGACAACACACAATTGGTGTGCCTCTCTCATGTCCCTTTCTCTCTCTCACTCCCCCTCTTCCCTTTTCCTTGCATGTTCTCTGGAAATCAATAGAAAAAATATCTTCAGGTGAGCCCTAACTGGTTTGGCTCATGGATAGAGCATCAGCCTGTGGACTGAAGGGTCTCAGGTTCGATTCTGGTCGAGAGCATGTACCTTGGTTGCAGGCACAACCCCACTGGGAGGTGTGCAAGAGGCATCTGATCAATGTTTCTCTCCCATCGATGTTTCTAACTCTCTATCCCTCTCCCTTCCTCTCTGTAACAAATCAATATCTATCTATCTATCTATCTATCTATCTATCTATCTATCTATCTATCTATCTTCAGGTGAGCATTAAAAAAAGACATTACAGAATGTTCTTTCAGGAAAGCAGCAGCATTCATATCTAATTGATTTGATGACTAAATGAACCCTGAACTTTCTGTAATACATTTGTGCTTTTCTTTTTGAGGATTCCAAATTAAAACAGACACACACAAACTTACAGGACCCGCTAAGCTTTAATGATTAATGTAGGGCTTATTTATATCTTAATATACTTATAGGTAAACTATAGGTAATTTAAAAAAGGAATGAATTCTTGTTAATTTATCACAGAAATATGAGTATATGTATATATGTATATATCCCTTAAAACTATTCACTTGCTTCTCTGATATTGGAGTGCAGCATAGCGTATTATTCTTGAAAATACTTATTGGAAAGGGAAATCCATGTAGTTGTGTATAACTGTCACAGCTCTCGTTTCCGCAGAGTGCACTAAAGTGTAGCCAAGACTTAGTTAACAAAATAAAACCACACAGTCGCATTCGCTGATTTATTGCCATTATTTTTGACTTGGAATATCTCTCCCTCAACATGCTGTTTTATGCCCTGTGATTCAGAGTGTACTTTTATAGCATGTTGCAGTGCTCCAGAATGGAGACAGTCCCAATTCTGAACATTGCCATAAATCAGAGATCCTGTAGCTGCGGCAATACGTAGTCCTTCCTTAGCCATGGTGGATATGTTCCCAAACTCCCAATGCTAGAAGCTATGGATAGTACTGAGCCCTACACACACACTATTCATTTTTTTCTGTACAAAAATACCTATGATGAAGTTGAATTTATAAATTAGGCATAGTAGGGATTTCACAACAATCCCATGTAATAAAGAGCTAACATGCTAATTAGACCAAACAGCAGAACGACGGTCTAGACAACCTTCCGGAGAAAGCTGGGGCTGCGAGGGCTGAGCCCCTTGCATGAATTTTGTGCATCAGGCCTCTAGGAATTATTAATAAAATAGAACAATGATAAGAACACTAGAGGCCCAGTGCACAAAACTTGTGGCCATATCTTTATATACAGAAAGGTTGTCCTATGTCAGCAAAACACAAGGGTAAATAAAGAACAGCCCAGCCTTCACACTCTCCAATCTGGTACCCCCTCAAAGGATGTACAAATGCTGGCAGTCGGACATCCCCCTCACGATCCGGGACTGCTGACTTCTAATTACTCACCTCCTGCCTGATTGCGCCTAACTGCTTCTACCTGTCAACCTGATTACCCCCAACTTCCCACTCCTGCTGGCCCAATGGCCCTCAACTGCCTTCCCCTGCCAGTCCGACTGCCCTAAACTGCCCCCAATTGGTCTTCCCTGCTGGCCTGTTTGCCCCCAACTGCCCTCCCCTGCCAGCTTGATCACCCACAACTGCCCTCCCCTGGCAGACATCTTGTGGTAGCCATCTTGTGGTGGCCAACTTGTGATGATGTGCGGGAGGCCACCTTGTGATGACATTGGGCAGCCATCTTGTGATGATGTGAGGGTGTAAGGGCCACCTAGGTTGTTATTAGTAAAGATACTTTAGTAAACATTACATGAATATGATCTTTATCTTTCTCAAAATATCTGAAACTTTTCATTTAATTTTTTCTGACTGCTATTGACTGTGGGTAACTGAAACCACAGAAAATAAAACTGCAGATGAGAGGGGACTACTGTATTTGCAAAGTTACCTCACTGTAATCTCCAAGATTTTCCCCCCTTTTTTCATTGATGATGGGATGATGGGTATTGTTACAATTCTGTTCTGGAAGATGTATTTATAATGGTGGCTTTATGTAATTTTCTTTTCTTTCCTTTTTTTTTTAGAAATAGGTATAGTTGGCCTTTATTTTTTTTGAATTCTATCTTTATTGATTTCAGACAGGAAAGAAGAGGGAGAGAAAGAAATAGAATCATTGATGAGAGAGAATCATTGATCTGCTACCTCCTGCATGCCTTCTACTGAGGATCAAGCTGCAACCTGGGAATGTGCCCTGACCAGGAATCGAACCATGATCTCCTGGTTCATAGGTTGATGCTCAACCACTGAACCATGCCAGCAGGGCCTGTATGCTTTTTCTTAAATAAAAGAGAGGGAATTTGCCTTTTGGACTGTTTGCACTTTAGTCTTAGATATAATTATTTCCCTCATTTGTCTTTTTAGTTCCACTCTTCCTCATACACTCCCTCACCACATGTTCCCTCACCTTCTACTTCCCTTACCAAGTGTGCCATGCTCTCAACTAGCTTTAATCATTTTTCTTAAAGGCAGACTGGCAATAACTTATGATGTATCCCCTTCCATGAGCATTGCATTTTAGTAAGAACATGAATATAATAATTCTAATGGTGACATATGAGGCATTTTGGCAGGCAGCCAAAGCGATGATTTTGACCATGAGCTTCTCATTGCCCTCGTCCACACCAGGTCAGAGATTATGTAAATGATTAAGGCTATCTTGCTGCAATCTACTTTAAGAGAAGACTATTCTAGTGTCATAGGTATTTCTGTTACCTTTCTCACTCTGCAATATTATATGTATTTATATCCTCTCTCTACATTTCCTCTAACTATTAATCTAATAGGCATTCATAATTACTATATACAGCCTGTATTAGGAGCTTATGATATATAATCACTTATTCCAATAATCCAAATGATTGGTATTAAAATCTTATTTTATAGTTAAGGAAACTGAGGCAGATAGCATAAGGTTATAGTGAAAATGACAAAGCTAGGATTCAGAAACATGTTGGTCTCTCTCTATAGCCCATTTATCATATATGCATTGAGCATATTTTGTTGACATTTATTTGTACTCATTTTCTTTTTGTCTCATGATTAGACTTTGTCACAACTTTATGTAAAGTTCCCCTATTTCTTTCATGTGAAGAGTGTGATGGATATGCTTATTTGGGGGCTGAAACACTCTAGCAGAGTGACCATATCTTTAGATACAGAAAGGTTGGCCTATGTCAGAAAAACACATAGGTAAATAAAAAACAGAATATCATAAAATTTTGCAGCTGGCATTAATATAAAGATAAGCAAGAAATATTTATTTAAATACATTTTTACATAAAATGTATTTCTATAATATTAGTACACAGTAATTTTTTTTTTTTAAAATAGTGAAACCACCAAGCATAAAATGGTATATACTTGCCATTATAAATTTGTCCATAAAATTTACACCAGGAGTGACCCCCAATGTAAACTATGGTCTTTGGGTGATGATAATGTTTCAATGCAGGTTCATCAATTATAACAAATGTAACATTCAGGTGGACAATGTTGATAATGGATAAGAGGGAGGGTCAATGGGAAATCTCTGGATCTTTCTCTCAATTTTGCTGTGAACTTAAAATTGCTCCAAAAATAGTCTACTAAAAAATAAGTAAATAAATATTAAAATGAAAAACAGTAAATATTAACTAATTGCATTATTTCATTGAAAAAAATCAAGAACATTTTTAAAAAATGAAGAAAATGGAAGGAATAATAACTTAATTTATTGCATGAATTTGAATGGCTTAGGTAATTAAATTATCTTGGTAACCCTATAAGAAGGTATCATTATTATCTCTTTTCACAGATGAGGAAACTAAGGTCATTAATCTTTCTAATACACACAAGATTACACAGCTGGGAGGTGTAAGAGCTAGCTAGCATTTAAACCCAAGCCTACTTGATGCAATGTAATCATTCACGCATTGCCATGTATTCATGTCATGTATGTTTATATTAGCATATATAGGAGAGATGGAGGTAGCAGATTACTTTCATGTTTTGGTACTTGTGTGAATATTGAACATTTTATATAGATCATGTATTTCTTGTATAATTAAGAAAGAAGGAAACAGTGAATTCATAGAAAAATAAAACTTGTCAAGGATAGGAATTTTTTCTAAATTTATTAAAGTCACTTTCTGTTAATCACATATTTAAGATCAAAACAGAAACAAAATTAATTCATCAAGAGGAATTACAATACACCTTGCTTTTAAATCAAAATCTTAGAATTTTTGTCTTCCTTTTCTTCTCTCTTTTCCTTTCTCTTCTTTTCCTTCCTTCTTTCCGCCTTCCCTCTCTTCCCTCCCTCCTGCCCTTCCTTCCTCTCTTGTTTGATTTCATTCTTTCCCTCTTTTAATCCACTAAATATCTTTTAAAATTCAAGATTTTCCCTGAAAATAAAAAAAATATTTAGGGTATGGAGTTGGTTGTGCTATGCCATGTTGCTTACTGCTGACCTAAAAATCTATCATAATAAAAAAGTAATATGCTAATTAGACCCTTAGTCCTTCCGGATGAAACAGGGGCTTTGAGGGAATCCTAGGTCTAGGTGCCAGAGGGAAGCTGGTGCCAGCAGTGGGGGGAAGGAAGGCCTACTCTTACAAGAATTTCATGCATTGGGCCTCTAGTAAGTTAATAAGCCTAATGGTGATTAAGTACAACCCAAGAGAACAAGGAGCAGTCTAGGGCTTGTAGTTTTTCATTGATCCATAGGGAGAACAACTCAGGTCAAATGTGATGCTGTTTCTATCACAATGAAAACAACCTGAATTCGGGAGTGCATGATAATGGAAAGGAATATTGAAAGGCCTGTCTGTCAGCTTCTTTTAGTGAAGCAGTAACAACAATGACTCAGGGCATAGAGGCCTCGCACCTTTCAGGAAACATAAACAGAGCCAAACACCAGTCTTGGAAATGTGAATAGAAAGAAAAATACAGTACAGGCTCTACACTTGTTCCTACTTAAAAAAACATCCTATTCAGCGAAGCTATTGAGGATTTTGTTACTTACCATTACAGATTTGAGATACAGTAGCTATAGCTCTCATATTGAACAGGCTTTTGCATTAGGAATAATTTGGGAAAAATTGGGGTCTCCCGTGAACAATTAAAGGTACTTTAAAATATTACCATTCTTTAAGTGAAGGTCTGTGTTATGAAGGAGCATGAAATAAACACCAAATCGTGCACATTATTGACTTCAGCAATGTTAGGCTAACCATGTTTGCCATAGATGGGATGGGATGGTAGAAGAGAAAGCTTTTCACTTAATTTTAATCAAATTATTATTACTATTATTATTTTTTGGTACAATGATTTGGAATCCAATATACCTGTAAGAATTATTTTCCAAATGTTATTTGTGTAGATCTACTGAATTAAAATATATATGAGTGTATTTTGAGAAAATACCCAGTTGAGTCTGATATCTGTGACTTGTTACACACACCCACATATATATATATATATATATATATATATATATATATATATATATAAACACATTGTATATAGTGTATTAGTATATATATATACATATATATATACGTATATACACACATACATTTATAATACATATACTATACAAAATAAATATCTATCTATATATATGTGTGTGTATATATATATATATATATATATATTCTATATAATCTATATCTTCTCTAAAATATAAATATTATAAGGAAGAATAATGTCTTATTTATTGTTGTATCTCCTATGCCTAGAACCCAGAGCCAGATTTCTAGGAAGCCTCTCAGAACATATTTGTCAGTGAATAATTCGTTGGAGAGGCAGTGTTAGTGATCTAATGATCAGATTATTTGTGGTTAAGGAAACAGGTCCTAAGTATTACCTCAGTACATGGTGTTGTGAGACCTGAGGCCCTGGGAATAAAGCAAGGGGTACTGAGAAGGCCAAATGGTAAAACTTCCTTGTTAATGAGGAGGGTAGAAGTAGAAGAGGGGGTTGCGGTAACTGAGGTGAGGAGGAGTGAGTGAGATGGTGAAATTAACACTCTATCAGTATTTCTGTTCTCTTTTTCTAGAGTTGTCTTTATTGTTGGCCCTCTAGGTCCTCCTAGTTGGTGTGTTATATTGTAAATCAGAAGACACCTTTATCAATAAGCCAAATTTATTTGGAGTCCTGTTCTTTAGTGCTAGTGGGCCCAGAGGAAATCTTGCTTCTCAAATTCTGGGGCCCAATAGGGTGGAAGTCTTTCCTATTTATATGTTTTTCAGCTCTTTGTTTTCCAAATTTGGAATGAGACTTCTGGACCTTCTGAGAAATAGTCCTGTGTGCTGGGACAGGCCGTGAGACCACATCCCAAGGCCTGGCCTGATGTCAGCACTGACAACTCTGTCTGGGGCATAGTTTATGGTCTCTCTGGAATGGGGAGCGTATTTTTCCCTATTATTTAAGCAAGCAAATGTTTACAGAAGCCAGAATAGCGGGGTTAAATTTTAAACAGCACTTTTTCTCCAAGATGGAGGTTACTATACTTCAGGTGCTTACAAATGATCAGATTATTTGTATGATCAAATTTCTTTTTTTTTCTCTTTCCTTTAATTTTGCAAGGAAATGCAGATTTATCATGATTAAAATTCCCAGAGTACTAAGAATTGTTTCAGTCATGTATGCTATTATATATGAAAATAAGTTGTTATTGACTATCTAATTTGTTTACTAAAGTATTTTAAGCACTTAAAAGATCATTTGATACATAGTAGAGAATCGATAAATATGTTGTTTAAGGATTGATATTATACATTTCACATCTTTATGGATCAATATATGTATATTGAGTTCAGAGAGGAAGGGAGTGGGAGAGAGAAAACAAACAAACAAAACATTAATGATGGCTGGCTCTTGTATGCCTCTTGGGGATTGAACCTGAAACCCAGGCATGTGCCCTGACAGGGAATCGAACCATGACCTCCTGGTTCACTGAACTATGCAGGCTGGGTGGCAAGTTGTCTTTTAAGTAGCAATAAATCACATTAAAATTGGTGGATCTGGGATTCAAACCCCATTTCTGTGTCATTCCAGAGCTTGTATATGCTTCCTGCTTAGTCACTGTAGCTCTGCAGAAGGCAATGGACTACTCTAGTGTTGTCAGATAGCCAGTGTAGAATCATCATTACTCTTCTTTTAGATTATTCTAGACCCACCCTTACTCATGATTTTCAATGGACTGGAGAGCTTTGAAAATGCCAATACCTACTCCTGTTTTCAAAGCTAACAAGTCAGTCTTTTGTGGTGAGATGAGGCATCACTATTTTAGGGTCTTGTCTGGTGATTCCACTGTGTAGCCTATCTTGATATGAGAGAGTCTTATATGGCTGCCAGATGAGGAATTGACTTTCAACTTTGGACAGGGAAGGATAAGAAGGGTTCAAAAGGTCAAATTTTCTATGCAACAGCTTCTTTTTTCCCCTTTGATTTCCAAGAATGGACTGAAAATATGTTAAGCTAGTGCCTCAAATAAATCAAAGAAGTTTGGGATCTGTTGACCTAATCCATCTTCAAAAGGTGGCCTTTTGTATCTAACCCTATCTAATAAAAGAAAAACATGCAAATTGACTGTACCTCTCCTATGCTCACCAGCCAATCAGAGTGAGTACACAAATTAACCCAACACACATGACAATGGCTACAGAGCTGGAGTGAGCAGGAAGCTTGGGTTGCCCCTGGTGATAGAGGAAGCCAAGCTTTCTGCCTGCCCTGGCTTCTGCTCAAGCCTACAAAGTTTCAATTGTAGAAGATAAATAAATCCTACATACGTGCTTCCAGCTGACCCCTCCTTTCACTGCTAAAGGAGGCGTTGAAAAAACAAAAAAAAAAAGGAAAAAAAGGAGGGGCTGGGAGCTTGGGTCACCGGGGGTGTGATTAGCCTGCAAACAGCCCTCAGCCCCTCACCCAGGCTGGTCAGGCATCCCAGCGGGAATGCCCACCCTGAAGGGGCTGTGCCAGCTTGAAAACAGCCCTTAGTCCCTCATCTGGCCACACACTCCCCCAGTGGGGACCCTCACTCCATGGGAGTGTGGCTGGCCTGCAAAACACCACAGGCTCCTCACTCAGGCCACCCCACACCTCTAGGGAACTCCTGCCCTAATCCGGGACATATTTCAGGGCAAACCAGCTGGCCCCCACCCATGTCTCAGGTCTCTATCTATACTAATAAAAGGGCAATATGCTAATTAGACTGGAAGACCTTCCAGACACTCTTCTGTACGAAGCCATGGTGGTGGGGCCGAGGTAGAGGTGGTTAGAGGCCAAGAGAGGAGGGCAGCTGTGAGTGATCAGGCTGGTGAGGGGCAGGGCCTTTGGGGGTAAGCAAACCATCAGGGCGGCCATTTTGGGGTGAGCAGGCCATCAGTGGGGGTCAGTTGGAGGTGATCAGGACAGCAAGGGGGCCAGTTTGGAGTGAGCAGGCCAGCAGGGGGGCAGTTAGGGGCAAGCAGGCCAGTGGGCAGGGAAGGTGGAGGTGAGCAAGTCAGCAGAAGAGGCAGTTTGGGGTGAGTACACTGGCACGGAGGGAGTTGGGGGTAATCAGGCT
>PVJN01002811.1:88723-111355 GCA_004026805.1 Lasiurus borealis | reverse complement strand
AATTTGTCCCCACCCCCAACCCCCCCCACCCACTCCACTGGAGTCACAGCCCGTCCTCTCTCTTTCCTGTATCTCTGTATTCCTGTTTGCTTTCCTTCAGGCTGCTGGCTTTTCCTGCCCGGGGCAATCCCTCATTGTTCCGTTCACTAAGATGCATGTTCTCCCTGGTACAGGTGAGCACTCTGCTAGGCACAGACCCATCCATCACGAGTGCTGACATCAAAAGGTTTATTATCCCGGGAGAGGATGTGACCGGTGCATAAATAAGTATAATCGACAGGAAAAGGTGGTAAGTGACTAAATAAATATAAAGTGACACAGCAACACAGACACACAGAGAGAGTCGTTCCAGCTTGAGAGTTCAGTGAAAGTTCGCAGAGGAGGTGTGTGCATGAAGGGCATTCTACGGAGAGGAAATGGCGTGAGCAGAGGCAGGGAGGCGTGACAGTCATTTCTCAAAGGCCTGGAGAGACTGGGTTTGACTAGAGAGGCAGTTCTCAGGGTGTGGGGTGTGGGCCTCAGATAATGGGGCCCCTCTGAATTGATTTGGTCATCCCCTAGTCCACTGGTCGGCAAACTCATTAGTCCACAGAGCCAAATATCAGCAGGACAACAATTGAAATTTCTTTTGAGAGCCAAATTTTTAAAACTTAAACTTCTTCTAACACCACGTCTTCAAAATAGATTCACCCCAGGCTGTGGGATTTTGTGGAAGAGCCACCCTCAAGGAGCCAAAGAGCCACATGTGGCTCGAGAGCCGCAGTTTGCCAACCACTACCCTAGTTGGAATCAATTCAAGACCATGTTTCCAGCTAATAGGGTGGCAAGAGCAACAATTTTAGAGTCAGAGATAACTTGGTCTCAATCCAGCCATGCCACTCACTACATTTTCCCCAGAAAGTCCCTGAATATCGCTGAGCCTCCGTTTACTTATCTCTAAAATATGGGCAATAATGTTGACCTTGACAGTTCCTAAAAACCTGAAGTAATAAATGTATTTGAAGTGCCCAGGAGACTGCGATGCTTTTGGTTCTTGACAATAATCATCCTATATCATAAAAGGCTAATATGCAAATCAACAGAACAGCAAAAAAAACGACCGGTCGCTATGATGCTCACTCACCACCAGAGGGCAGACACTCAACGCAGGAGCTGCCTCCTGGTGGTCAGCGTGCTCCTACAGGGGTAGCACCACTCAGCCACAAGCCCGTTGACAGCTGGCGAGCCCAGCAGCGGTAGTGGCAGAACTGAACTGTCAATCAAGCATCCCCTGAGGACTTCTGGACTGCTAAAGGGCCCAGACTGGGGTGATGGACCTCCCCTTCCCCCACCCCCACCCCCATGCACAAATGTCATGCACCGGGTCTCCAGGGAGAATTATCACTGTGTGCCATGCATGAATGGGCGCTTGAGAATAATAATCACGCCTCAACATTATCCAGGAAAGGGGACTTATATAGCCTTGTCCATAATCTTTTTCTTTATTAAACTCACTCCACGAAGGTTCTTTATGTCTAACCTAAATTCCAGACTATATTTAACCCCTTTGTTTTGGCCCCAGATGGGGGATGGGGGAGGATGTCTCTGATCTTGCCACACCCTGATCCTTTTCTGCCTGTTGTAAAGCCATCAATTGGCCGGGTACGCAGCCACCCAGATTTCTTTGTTCCGCCCGCTCAGCTCTCAGGCCCTCTATTCCTCCTTGGATGAGTCTTTGACCTTCTTTTGTGCTTCTCTGTCTTTCATCTCTTCCTTGTGCATCCAGAGATGGATTTTGTAGGTCCATGTGCTCTGAAGGTCAAGGTCTGGGTGTCTGGGCTGGGATTCAGCTGTCAGCCCTCCGCCTCTCGGATGATTCCAGACACAGCTGAAGGCCCTTGGAGGGAGAGAGGCTTAAAGAGAAACAAAGGCTGCCTGTGAGGGGCACCTGGGATAGTTGGGAACCACGGAAGTCACCTCTTTACAAGGTCAGGAAGCAGGCTAGGGAGAGTGGTCAGCGGTCACTATCAACACCAGCTTCACACACACACACACATCAGACACGAGGCAGGACGCACTGGGCCTATTTCCTTGTTTTTCCCAAATGATTCTATCAACGTCCTCAGTTTCCTTGACCATAGAGGCTGGACCCAAATCCTCTTCATCTGCTCTTCCTTCGCTTGTTTATTTTCCATTATCTCCCCTCCTCGATTTAGTAGGCGCTTAATTGTCCTATTTACTTGCTGGTTCCCTTGGCATTTTTTTCTGACTGGTCACTCCCGTCCTCATTACAGATCCTGCAAGGTCGTTTCTGTGATAGGAAGGAAGGAATGAAATTTGGAATCTGACGACTCTGCCTCTGGGAGATGCACAACCTTGACCAAGTAACCGTGGGCCTGTTTCCAGTTGTTAGGAAGATGAGAAATGTGTACATGCCAACGTGGGACACGGAACTCAAGAGGTATAGCTATTATGACTGTTTTTAAACTCATGCTTTTAAGTGTGTCTGTGTTTTTGTGTCGGGTGCAGTGGGGTTATTTGGCCATAAATAAGGACGAATCGCCCCTGGCCAGAGGGGCCTGTTCTTGGAGTTTTTTTTTTTTTAAGAATAAGGGTGAGCCAAAATCGGTTTGGCTCAGTGGATAGAGCGTCGGCCTGCGGACTGAAAGGTCCCAGGTTCGATTCCGGTCAAGGGCATGTATCCTGGTTGTGGGCACGTTCCCAGTAGGGGGTGTGCAGGAGGCAGCTGATCGATGTCTCTCTCTCATCGATGTTTCTAACTCTCTATCCCTCTCCCTTCCTATCTGTAAAAAATCAATAAAATATATTTTTTAAAAAAAGGAGAAGAAGGGTGAGCTAGACTGAGTCACTCACACTCTATTTCCTGCATGACAAATAGCCAGCATTTGTCTGGCTATGTCAACAGCAAAAGTTGAAAGAGGTAACACTCAGTTTCCCCAGATTCTGCTGTGTCTGTGTGTGTGTGTGTGTGTGTGTGTGTGTGTGTGTGTGAGAGAGAGAGAGAGAGAGAGAGAGAGAGAGAGAGAGATTAATATATCTCGTTCCCAAAGAGTCCATGATTTCGGTCTGTGGTGAGGCTCAGTTATCTGGACTTTCAAAAGGCTCCCGAGTGATCCTAGTTGCTTAGTCAGCTTTCCCAAGTTAGATAACTCGGCAACCAGATGGTAGGTCTCAGCCCTCCCTCCCTACAAACGTTTCCAGTAATCCTAGGTTTAGATAAACTGGTTATCTAACGCCGAACGCACGCTGCTAATGCCAGAGAGGTAAACAGTTGTTTCTTCCAGTTAATGTTTGCATGAACTTGCATTAGTAGTTGTACAAACAGTGCTTTTTCCCGCTCAAGAGAAAGATCTTGCATTCGGTCTTAAGCCACTTCCTCCTTCGGAAAGCCAGCCCGGACAGCCCAGGTCCAGCTAAGCATCTCTCCTGGGCACTTTATTTTATTTTTTTAAATATATTTTATGGATTTTTTACAGAGAGGAAGGGAGAGGGATAGAGAGTTAGAAACATCAATGAGAGAGAGACATCGATCAGCTGCCTCCTGCACACCTCCTACTGGAGATGTGCCTGAAACCAAGGTACATTCTCTTGACCGGAATCGAACCTGGGACCTTTCAGTCCGCAGACCGACCCTCTATCCACTGAGCCAACCCAGTTTCGTCCCTCCTGGGCACTTTAGAAGTCCCCGCTGCACACGTAGTTTGGTGCTTCTCAGTGACAGTAAAAGGACCTGCTTACAGATATGACTCTGCAAAGCAGGTGACTGTACCTTTTTCATCTTTGTGCCTGTAGCACCCACCCAGTGCCTGGGACACACAGGGACCCAACCAGCTGTCCTTAAGGGAGCCCTGGCTGTGGGCAGGAGCTGCACACCTTTCATCCTTCCCTGAAGGACTTTCCTGGCGAGGCCAGCTCCGGGCCTCTGACGGGATTGCTATCTTGCTCCTCTGTCTGAGCTCTCTATGCGGTAATGCCGCTCTTCTTCCAAACCAGAAGCCTCAGCGTCATCCCAGACTTTCCTGCCTCCCTCTGGGGGAAGAGGCAAGAACAGTAGCAGGTGTTAGGGCAGAGGGGTTAGACCCAAACTGGCTTCAGCAGCGTGGGTGCTTGCGTCTGGCTAGGAAAGAATTCAGAGGAGAGACTCAAACTCTAAGAGAACTTTTATTTGGAACGTCACAGAGTGATTACACTTGTCATTTGTTGATTTGTTGATGATAGCCATTCTGACAGGTGTGAGATGGTATCACATTGTCGTTTTGATTTGCATCTCTCGGATGATTAGTGACTTTGAGCATGTTTTCATGTGTCTCTTGGCCTTCCTTCTGTCTTCTTTTTTTAATTTATTTTATTAATGTGTTACATGTATACATATCTTCCCATTGCCCCCTCCCAGGCATACCCAACCCCCCAGTGTCTTGTGTCCATTGGTTATGCTTATATGCATGCATACAAGTCCTTTGGTTGATTTCTTCTGTCTTCTCTCGAAAAGGTTCTGTTTAAGTCTGTTGCTCATTTTTTAATTGCATCATTTATCTTCCTTTTATTAAGTTGTATAAGTTGCCTGTAGATGATGGAGATTAAACCTTTATCAGTGATAACACTTGCAAATATGTTCTCCCATACAGTGGGCTTTCTTGTCATTTTGTTGATGGTTTCTTTTTGCTGTGCAAAAGCTTTTTATTTTGATGTAGTCCCATTTGTTTATTTTCTCTTTAGCTTCCATTGCCCTGGGAGCAGTATCAGTGAAGAAGTTCCTTCGGCATATGTCTGAGGTTGTGCTGCCTGTGGATTCCTCTAGTATTTTTATGGTTTCCCGTCTCATGTTTAAATCCTGTGTCCATTTGGTATCTTAAAGGTGGAGATTTTAGGGGAGGTCCTGGGGACGATCCCCATAGAATACTCAGCAGCTTTCCTGGTGTTGGAACCATGGCGGTTCCCAATGTTGATTCACTGGGTTGCAGGCTCAATCCCCAATACGCAAGCTGATCCATGATTATCTCTCATCATTGATGTTTCTCTCTCTCTCTCTCTGCTTTCCTCTCTGAAATCAATAAAAATATATTTAAAAAATAAAATAGGACAGGGTGACAAGGGAGAGTAAGAAGACCCCAAGGACGAGGGCTGTAGCCGTGAACAGGGGTGGAGGGGAGAAGTACCCAGAATGCTCAGAAGAAAGCATTGAGGTCAAGTTTGGCCATGGGCTAAGGGATGAGGGACAGGCTGGGGGAGGGGAGGGGGAGATTTTGAATGACTCAAAGCGTTCTGGTCTGATGAACCAGCCAGAGAGGAAAGACAGAGAGAGGGAGAGAGTTTTCAGGAAACGGAGGTGAGTTCATGCTGATGGTCTAAACGGGCAGTTGGGAGGTCTGTTCTGGGTCACGGGTAAAGGCTGGGCTAAGGGACACCATTGGGCATCCTGGGCACATCGGTGGCCGGGAAAGCCGGGGCTGGGCTGGGCTCAGGAAGGAGGGCGAGCGAGCGGGAGACAGGCAGTAAGGACAGGAGAGGGCCTGGGCCTGGGCCTGGAGGAGCGGCCACCGTGAAGGAGGGACGTCTGTCTGTCTGTCTGCTGGAGAGCAAAGCACAGGGGCCTGAGACTGAGTGCAGACTGTGGGCCTCAGAAGGTCACCCAAGGCCAGTGGCCCACAACGTGGCACCGCAGGGCGGGCAGTAGACAGAGGCTGGTCACCGGGACAGGCAGGGAGCAGCCTGCGGAGGGAGTGGTAGGGACAGATGCCAGACGGCAGCGACGTGAGGGACGGCAGAGCGTAAGGTGCCATGGAAGGCTGTTCTTGCAAGGAGTCTGGTTGTGAAAGAAGGCAGCCTTGAAGGGCAGTGGGCAAAGGGTGGTGGTGGTTTATTTTTAAATCCAATAGCGACCTGAACATGTGTCTGAAAGGGACACTCAGCAGAGGAAGAGGAGCGAGATAGGCCATGGTAGAAGCCGGTTTGGCTCAGTGGATAGAGCGTCAGAGAGAGAGAGAGAGAGAGAGAGAGAGAGAGAGAGAGAGAGAGAGAGAGAGAGAGAGAGAGAGAAAGAAATAATGAAAGAGAATCATTGATCGGCTGCTTCCTGCATGCCCCACCCTGAGAATCTGAGCTCGCAACCCAGGCATGTGCCCTGACCGGAAACCAAACCATCACTTCCTGGTTCATAGGTGAGCCACACTCCTGGGACAAGACATCATTTTTTGTCCCCACAATGGCTGGTGAAATAAATGGCATGTGAAAATGTCCTAATTCATAGTCCTAAAGGGAAAACAAACAAAATAAAACCACACACACAAAAGAAAACAGAAAACAAACAAATGGGCCAGTCTAAAACCTGTGAGACTTACCGAGAGAAATTTCCTGCCCCAGGCCAGACCCACTTCCTCTCACACCCCATTACCCCCTGACCTCCAAGCAGAGAACCATCACTGTGCTCCCTTTCCAGGAGTCGGGGTGACTCAGGCTGCCAGAGGTGAGTTCCCCACTGAGGACTCCCTCCTTCATCCTGGGACCCCAGGCTGGGAGGTGCATGCAGAGACATGCAAGAGAGGGGAGTGGGTGGGTGGGGACAGAGAAGGGACTTCTGCCAGAACAGCAGTTCCCACAGTGAAGGCATGAACCACCACAAAACAAGGACGCAGTAAGAGAGGGCAACCTGGAACTCTGCAGCTTTAGGAAGAACTCAAATGAGGCCAAAGCCAAGGCCAGCCAACTCTCCCCCCCCCCCCTTTTTAATATATTTTATTGATTTTTTACAGAGAGGAAGGAAGAGGGATAGAGAGCCAGAAACATCCATGAGAGAGAAGAAATCAGCTGCCTCCTACACACCCCCCACTGGGGATGTGCCCACAACCAAGGTACATGCCCTTGACTGGGATCGAACCCGGGACCTTTCAGTCCACAAGGCGACGCTCTATCCACTGGGCCAGACCGGTCTCGGCCAACAAACCCTATTTACCAGCTCCAAACACTGCCCTGAATTTTAAATGTGTCTGGGGTGGGGGTTGGGGGGGAGGGAAGGGACTTGCATTTAATTACCTATATGGTTTTGAATTCTGGGGTGATAATGCATTTAAAGGAAGTTGCTTTTGCAACTTGTGCTGAGAAAAAGTAGAAAAAAAAGAAATCATTCTTCAACTAAATTGCTAGTTTGTTCAGACCCAGGCTATCAAAGAAACCTTGTTCTGCTCCCGTCTCTGAAATCCTTGACCTCTTCCCTGGGCACCAGAGTGAGGCCCGCCATCAGATGGAAGAGGCTGAAATGGGGTTTCCTCTGCACATCTCCAAGGGGTCTGGAACCCGTTTTACTGGAACACAATGCCAGGTGGGAAGTAAAAACCTCTCAGATGGGAAGTAAAAATCTCTCAGGTGGACATTTTTGGGGTAAGTGTCGCTCCTCTGCTAGAATCTGCCTTACTCTGCTCAAAAAATCGGCTTCTAATATTGGTGGCCAAGGGCTTCATCATTGTCACATGTTTTAAAAAACATGATTCTAGCTGAAACCGGTTTGGCTCAGTGGATAGAGCATCGGCCTGTGGACTGAAAGCTACTAGGTTTGATTCCAGTTAAGGGCACGTACCTTGGTTGCGGGCACATCCCCAGTGGGGGTTGTGCAGGAGGCAGCTGATTGATGTTTCTCTCTCATCGATGTTTCTGACTCTATCTCTCTCCCTTCCTCTCTGTAAAAAGTCAGTAAAATATATTTTAAATATATATATAATTCTAGAGGCCCTGGCCAGGTAGCTCAGTTGATTAGAGCATCAGCCTGATCCACCAAGGTTGCAGGTTACAACTCTGATCAGGGCACATATAAGTAGTAACCAACGAATACATAAATAAGTGGAACAACAAATTAATGTCCCCCCACACACACTTTCTAGAAAAATAAATAATTGTTAAAAAATTTTAAATATATTATTATAGAAATTTGTTAATCTTGGGGAAGGCCTTGCTGCATTGCCTTGAATATTACAAATGTTTATAGACAAGCAACTACATAAGAGTTATTCAATGGAGGCCAAAGAAGAATATGGACTTTAAAAAATCCAGAACCTATAAACCGGGTTCATTTTGTTCAAGTTAAATTTGCCCTGGGAAATTAGCATTTTAAAGCACTAAAGCACACCTCCCATTCTCAACCTGATATATTTTCTTTCTTTATCTACCTGATAAGATATTTGTATTTTGCTAACTAAAGCCATGCTAAACAGTGGCGATCAGAGAAGCAGACAGGGGAGGGGCCTTTGCGGAAACTGTCCCTGAGTATAAGAAGCTCCTCTGAGCTGACCCCACTGGGACTGTCCCTGCTGCGTTTCTCGTTTGCCCTGCGGCTCCCGTGGGATGCTCCACCAGCAGGAGAATTAGGAAATGATGTTGGCCGGGATTACAGTGGAGCCCGCTTCTTCACTAGCAGACCAGATCTTTTTAAAAATACGATGACAGAGCCACGAGTTAAGAGTGGATTTCCCCAGCAGGGCAGAGGCGGGAAACCCACTGTTGCTTTATTTCATCGAGTCTGATAGTTTCAGTGTCCACGAGCTTAAAAGCAAAATAAAATACCATTCTATTAACCTTGTGTTGACATCCCATTTGGCTTAATTTTCATTTTAAAGGATAATTTCAAGGGCTCTGGATAATCGAGGAGCCTGTAATTGAACAAAAACTTGTATCTTGGGTCTTTATTTTATTTTTAAAAATATATTTTATTGATTTTTTTTACAGAGAAGAAGGGAGAGGGATAGAGAATTAGAAACATCGATGAGAGAGAAGCATAGATCAACTGCCTCCTGCACACCCCTTATTGGGGATGTTCCTGCAACCAAGGTACATGCCCTTAACCGGAATGGAACCTGGGACCCTTCAGTCCGCAGGCCGACGCTCTATCCACTGAGCCACACCAGTCAGGGCAGATCTTTATTTTAGCCTACCTGAGATTATACCTTGTTCCTTTTCTTTTTTCTTTTCTTTTCTTTTCTTTTCTTTTCTTTTCTTTTCTTTTCTTTTCTTATCTTTTCTTTTCTTTTCTTTTTTCTTTTCTCTTTTCTTCTCTTCTCTCCTCTCCTCTCCTCTCCTTCCCTTTTCTTTTTTTCCTTTTTTAAAATCCTAACCCGGGGACATTTTTCCATTGCTTTTTAGAGAGTGGAAGGGAAGGGGAGAGACACACAGAGAGAAACATCAATGTGAGAGAGACACATCCATTGGGAGATGCCTCCCACACGCGCCTGACCAGGACCAGAAATGGAGCTTGCAACCAGTGTGCGTGCTCTTGACAGGAGTTGAACCTGGAGCCCTTCAGTCTGAGGCCCAACGCTCCAGCCCCTGAGCCAAGCCAGCTAGGCAAGACCCTGTTCTTTTTTAAAAAAATTAAACTTTTCCCCCAGTTAATTGTGGACTGGCACGTGGTTGAGAGAAATAATAGAGAGAGCTCTCACACCCTCCCCCCAGTGTCCCTCTTGGTAACATCTTGCAAAGTTGCAGTGAACATATCACAGGCAGGATATGCACATCGACACAGTCAAGGTACAGACCGTTCCCATCACACGATGATCCCTCTTGTTGCTTTTATTTCTCCTGCCTTCACCCTCCTCCCCCACCCTTCCCTCAGCCTCGGCTACCACCGATCCCTCCTCCATTTCCAGAATCCTGTCGTTTCTAGAATGCTCTCTAAGCGGAGTCGTACAGTGTACGATCTCTGGGGATCGGTAGTTTTCTTTCAGCCGCCGAGGTTCACCCGGCGTGTTGCGTGGATCGGTAGTTGGTGGCGTTTCACTGCTGGATAGGATGTCGGGGTACAGACGTGCCATTGTTTGCTTAAGCCATTGGACAGGTTGAGGGGCACCTGGGTTGCTTCTTCTTTGGGGCTGTTACAGATAAAGCTGCTGTAAACACTGGTGTACATACAGGTTTCCGTGTTAACAGAATCTGTAAAGGTCCAAGAAGGTGATTGCTCTGTCATATGGTAATTGCATGTTTAGTTGTATGTGTGTGTGTGTGTTTTTAATATGTCTTTATTGATTTCAGAGAGAAAATAAGAGGGAAAGAGAGACATTAATGATGAAAGAGAATCATTGATTGGCTGCCTCCTGCACGTCCCCTACTAGGGATCAAGCCCGAAACCCAGGCCTGTGTCCTTGACCAGAATGGAACCTGGGACCTTTGAGTCCATAGGCCAACACTCTAGCCACTGAGCCAAACCAGCTAGGGTTTAGTTTTTAGTTTTTAGTGTTTAGTTTTTCAAGAAGCTGCCAGACTGTTTTCCAGAGTGGCTGTACCATCTCACGTTCTTACCGGCCATGTAGGAGTGCTCCCGCGTTTCAGCATCCTCACCAGCGTTTGGTGGTGTCACTGTTTTTATTTTAGTCATCCTGACGGCTGTATAGTGACAGCTCCTTGTGGTTTTAATTTGCCATCTGTATATCCTCTTCGGTGAAATGTCTCTCCAAGCCTTTTGCCCATTACCTACTTGGATTGTTGTTTTCCTCTGTGGAGTTTTGAGAATTCCCTGTATATCTAGATTCTAGTCCTATATTGCTTGTGAGGTTTGCAAATATTTCCTCCCGATCTGTAGCTTATCTTTTCATTCTTTTCACTGGATCGTTGATAGAACAAAAGTTTTACATTTTGATAAAGCACCGTGTATCAGGTTTTCTGCTTACGGAACATGCTTTTCATATCAAACTTGAACTTTTTGCCTGGGCCTGGGTACCTAAGATTTTTCTCTTGCGTTTTTTTTTTTTTTATCTAAAAGTCGTATATTTATAATGAAGTGCTTGCTCCATTTTCAGTTGATGTTTTTGTAAGGGGTGAGATTTAGGTCAAAGTTAATTTTTTTGTCCTTGGAGGCTATCTGGTTGTTCCAGCGCCATGGAGTTACTTCTGCACCTTTGCGGAAGATCGGTTGTGCACATTGTATTGAAATTGTTATAAAATTATTTTACATTTATGTTGACTTTAGCAAGTCAGTTTAAAGCCATGAGGGAAAAAAAATCGTTAGATCCACCTCTCTGCCTTCTTCACACCGCGTCTTTCCGTGACTGAAGGCATGTGGACTCTGGCTGGCCAAATATTTTCTATAGTGATTAAATTTTACACTCAGGAGCAAACACTCAGTATTTCCCAGCCTTAGAGCGCTCTGCCAGTGGATAGGATCAGCAGTGTATTACTGGATATAGATAATGTTCCAGTGGATAGGATCAGCAGTGTATAACGGGATATAGATAATGTTCCATTTATCTGTAACCATAGGCCGGGCTAAGCGTGTTCCCTGGCACGACTTTCAAAAACAGTCTCACGATAAGGTACTCCGGTTGTAAAACAAAATTCATTGTGCCGGTAGGCCTTCCGCTGGACCCCTTCCCGGTGGAGTGATTGCCTCGGATGGACCAGACTGGGTGGACGTAATGATGATTCCAGAACCACCGAATTCCCCCTCCCCTCGTATTCTTTAAAACCTGGGCTGAAAGGAAATTGCTTTTCTTCCACATCCTTGCTCCGTGGACGGGTAATTCCCACCAGGAAGCCAGGCAGCAGGAGGAAGGCCGGTTCCGTCTCCTGGCCCGAGAGCGGCGTTCCGCAGCCCGGGCCACACGGTTAGTGTCACCGAGGGAGCTTCTCACAGCCCCGTACCCGGCTTCCGCCTGGACCAATTAGGTCCGGAGCTCTGGGCTTGGATGCAGGTTTTAGACTTCGGTACGACTCCTGGGTCATGCTGGTGTGCAGCCAAGTTGGAGAACCGCTGTTCAAGGCTGCGGTCTCCTGTCTCGTTCACTTTCTTAGGAAACGTATTGATGTTCCTGTAACTTCTCACCTCATTCTGTGAATGCAAGGTTCGGGGTTGTCCTAACGTATTACATAAACCCATCTTTCAGGTTAAACCTGGATGTCTTCCTAGGGTGACTAACGTCTGCCTCACATTCTTGTCATTCTCCTGACGAGAGTTACACACGTCCACCTTGGCTGGGTAGCCCAGTTGGTTAGAGCATTGTCCCCAGACACCAAGGGTGCACCACTCAGGCAGTGTATGTACAAGAAGCAATGCGGCCGAGACCGGTTTGGCTCAGTGGATAGAGCGTCGGCCTGAGGACCGAAGGATCCCAGGTTCGATTTCGGTCAAGGGCATGTATCCTGGTTGTGGGCACATCCCCAGTGGGGGGCATGCAGGAGGCGGCTGATCGATGTCTCTCTCTCATCGATGTTTCTGGCTTTTTATCCCTCTCCCTTCCTCTCTGGAAAAAAAATAATAAAAATCAATCAAATATATTAAAAAAAAAAAAAAAGAAGCAATGCGGAGAGAGATCAACCAAAGGACTTGGATGCATGCATATAAGCATAACCAATGGACACAGGCACTAGGGGGGTGAGGGCCTGAGCGGAGGTGGGACAGGGGGACCGGGGGAGGGGTAAGGACCCATATGTAAGACTTGAAATCAATAAAGAAACAATAAATAAATAAATTACACACATCAACAAAAAAAGAAGCAATTGATGAATGCATAAATAAGTGGAACAACAAACCGATGTTTCTTTCTCTCTCCCTTTCACTCTCTCTCTCTCAAATCAATAAATAAGATTTTAAAAGATTTACAGATGTCCACTGTCGAAAACTAGAGGAAAAAAGCAGGCAAACATATTGAAAGGGGAAAAGTCATTTTATTTTATTTTTTGGTTAATCCTCACAGGTGGATATTTTTCTGTTGATTTTTAGAGAGAGTGGAAGGCAGGGGAGGCAACTGAGAGAGAGAAACATCCATGTGAGAGAGAGACATCCATTGGTTGCCTCCCGCATGCACCCGGGCCAGGGTGGAGCCTGAAACTCAGGTACCAGAATCAAACCCAAAATTCTTTGGTCTCCCTTCTTTTCTCTTCCCCCCCCCCCCCCCCCCCCCCCCCCCCCCCGCCCCCAATCAGTTACTGTGGTAATGGTTCCAAGGATGTATACATTTGTCAAAACTCATCAAATAGTACACTTTAAATGTATGTAGTTCCTTCTATGCCAAATGTAATCTTCAATGAAGGTGTCAAAAAATACATACTTAGGGATTGTTGGCAACCTCTAGCTGTGGAATTTGTTCTGTGGAGTGTTGCTTGAAATACTGGATATTACAATCACTTACTGGATATTATTTTCACCAACCAATTGTTTTTTACTGAGGACAATAATTTCCTACTCTGAAATAGTGTTTCAAGTTTTCCCATAGAAAGTAAAATTCAAATATTTCACCGTAATTTCTTCCACAGAACTCTCAGAAGCACAATAGCATTCAAAACAACATACCCAAACAATGACCTCACTTTTCAGAGTTTTCATTGATTTAGGAGCAGGAGCAGATGCAGATCTTGGAATCTTTTTCACGTAATTAATTGTGCTCCCAATGAAGCTGTAATTGAGAGGAGAAAAGGAGGGCGAAGTGGATCTAGTTTCACTATTGATTTTCTGTCTTTCATTGTAATTTATCGCAGTTACCCTCTGAATAGATACTGCATTTGTGGGAGTGACAAGAAGTCTTTAAAATAAAATTAAAAAAGTGGCTGAGGACATTGAGATAATTCCTTGGGAGTATAGAATCCCACAAAATCTTTGGATGGGAGTTCTAAACAATTGGGGAAAAAATAGTCAACCTCCCTGGTGCATAATTTTAGTAACTTTCAGGTCAAGTATTGGCCTTTTTATTGGGTTCTTAATTACATGCAAAAGATCGTTGAAATACATTTTGATGTCATAGAGAGCATATAGCAGATCTGAGACTAAAATTCACAAAGGGCTTCAGGTTCTTAGAGGAACATTCAAACCTCTCGATAGTTTGCAATGTATGTCTCTATAATGTCCTTTTTTTAGTAAGCAATGTTGACTTACGAAACCACAGTTTCTAGCTTTGACAAGTCCCACGTGTTTTGACTGGCATTTAACTCAATAAAAGTTTGTTGAATTAATATGCTAAAATATATATATTTTTAATGGTGGTTACTTATGAAACTCCTTTAGAATCTGTGAAAGTATTTGAAATTGAGGGTTACCATAACGTGCTCTGCCTTGGAGTGTCGAAACCTTCCAGACAGGTGCCCTCCAAAAGTGTATCCTGGGAAATTCTCACCACATACTGGGCAAATCATTTGCCATGTCTCTTTTTTAATATAGCAAAAAATATTTAAATTTTATTTTAGGGAGAGGAAGGAGGAGAGAGAAACATCAATGTGAGAGAGAAACATTGATCAATTGCTTCTAGCACATGCCCCAACCGAGGATCAAACCCGCAACCTGGGCATGTACCCTGACCACCCTCTGGTGTACAGGAAGGAGCTCCAACCAGCTGAGCCACACCGGCCGGGGCTCACTGGCCATATCTTGGTTCCCATCACAAGTGGGCGTAGGGCAGCGTAACTCTAGAAAAATGAGGAGACAGAGCAATACTGCCTTATTGGCGAATGCCTTGCAGTTACATGCCTTCATCCATTTGTTTGCATGTAGATAATCCTGAACGAAGCGGCAGCAGTAATGTCACATTAGTTTGCTATGAATAATTGTTTCCGTAAAGGCTTCCACAGTGGCTAGAAAAATATAATGAAAATGTATATAAATACAAATGAAAGGATTCATTCCCTTGGGCTCATAATCTTAGATTTGAGTCAGCAGCCAATTTGTCATTTGGTTTTAAGATTAGTGTATAAAGAGCACGTCAAACTCAAAGGCTAACACAGGCCAAATAGACAAGGTTTAAGTGTGTGTGGGCCCCCCAAAAAATAAAAGCTTCGATTTTCCTAGAAATGTAGGTTTATTTCGCTAGAGACATGCCGAATACAGAGGGCTGAAATAAATGAGTAATCATTAACATAAAATAATAGGACGTTTTATTTATTTCTTTTTTCTTTTTTTAAAAATATATTATTGATTTTTTACAGAGAGGAAGGGAGTGGGATAGAGAGTGAGAAACATCGATGAGAGAGAGACATCAATCAGCTGCCTCCTGCACGCCCCCTACTGGGGATGTGCCGCAACCAAGGTACATGCCCCTGACCGGAATCGAACCTGGGACCTTTCAGTTCGCAGGCTGATGCTCTATCCACTGAGCCAAACCAGTTTCAGCAAAATAATAGGACCTTTTAATAAAACTTTATTTTTTTCCTGAACATTAACTTACCAGACACTGAATAACTGCACAAATTAATAAGCGTAAGGCAAATAAAGCTATTTTTCTTGTTCTTTGAAAGCGAAATATTTCTTGATGTGTACACCAAATGAGTCAGTCCAAGACTAATGACGTGGCAATCAGCTGCTAAAATATTCGCTGCTGGTATTAGTGGAGAGAAATGGGCCTGCGAATAAGGCACATAAGGGAAATGAATGCAACACGATTATAGTCATCAGTCATTAGCGAACGTTGTAGTTCGTTATTAATAATTATGCATAATAGAATACTGTAAAAATTAAGTTACAAAATTTTAATTAAACCATTTATTACATACTGTTATATTTGCTGGACCGCAAAAAATATTCATTGTGGGCTGCATGCAGCTCGTGGGCCGAGAGTTTGACATGCTTGAAATATAACTCTATAATACTTAATTGTATTGTGTGTTCACCATCCCAGGTCAAGTTTCCTTTCAAATCTTGATAAATGAAGTTTGTTAATGTTTAAAAAAAAAAAAACACACCACTGAAACCTGTAAGAATTTTTGTGAGTTTATTTCATCCAAACTGTCCACATATGCAGGGAAGCAGAACCTCAAGGAATTGAGATAATGCTCCTGAGAATGGCGGGTTACATTTGTATTTATACATTGCCATCAAAGGAGGGTTACATGAAATTCATTGGTGATGGATTAAGGAGGTGGAATGAAGCAAAGCAGTGGGGTTGGGGGGGAAGGATGAGGAGACCCTTGGGATTGGATAAAAAGTAAAAGGATGGACACATTCTGAGGTGGGTGCAGGAACAGTGAACATGATAATGAAGGAATTTGTAGCATCTGTCCTGGTGCCACCACATTTGGTTGTGCCCCAGGGGCTCCAGAAAAAGGGAAGTTACCAGTGACCCAGACATTTCAAGGGTGTGTTATCATAGATGCAAAAAGACTGATAGTTATGGTAAAGGTTGACCTTGTCAGGGAAGATACTGGCCTAGGATATAACCGCCATCACTGCGTTTAGTTAAAGTTTGATTTCAGACCATCCTTTGTGGTGACCTTAGGTCTCTGAGTTTGCAGACAGCCATGCAGGCCTCCCCTGAGCCTGTCAGGTCTGCATGTGGCCCCTTTTGTCCACAAGTTGATACACAAATGGCTGGCTTTATCCCCAAAAGCAATGAAGTTAATCCCAAAGCAATACCTTCCTTAAAAGGTAGAAGAATAGCATTTGCATATACACTACACACTGAGTGGCCAGACTGTTATGACCACCTGATGTTTGTAGGCAAATTAGCCGTCCACTGCATCATATGGGATATGGAAGGCGAAGGCCTGTTCGAACACCTTTGCTGTCTGCAGTTACCAAGAGAAAACGTCTCCAATTCGCACAGGAACACAAGGATTGGACAGTCGAACATTGGACAAAAGTCATGTGGTCTGATGAATCATGTTTCCAGTTGCATCATGTGGATGGCACAGTGAGAATTTCATGGAAACAGCATAAAAGCATGCACTCCACATGCATGAGTACAACGCTTCAGGCTGGTGGGGGCAGTGTTATGGTTTGGGGCATGTTTTCCTGGCACGATTTGGGCCCTTTAATTCATGTGGAACAACGTCTGAATAGCACAACATACCTAGGTATTGTTGCTGATCAAGTTCATCTATCATGTTGATTGTGTATCCCAATGGACACGGCTTCTTCCCACAAGACAATGTGCCAGGCCACAGTGCTCGTGTTGTGCAGGAGAGGTTTCAAGAACATGAGG
The DNA here is from genome assembly GCA_004026805.1 of Lasiurus borealis. NCBI lineage: Eukaryota > Metazoa > Chordata > Mammalia > Chiroptera > Vespertilionidae > Lasiurus > Lasiurus borealis. The sequence goes on along the minus strand of PVJN01002811.1, from coordinate 94,478 downwards.
AGACTTTCCCTGGCTTAGGTGGCCCCCACAGTCACCAGATCTCCATCCAATGGAGCATTTGTGGGACGAAGTTAAACGAGCCATCAGGCAGCTGGTTCCACCACTATCACATCTCACCGAACTGGACATGCTATTCAACAGGCCTGGTGTCAGATTCCTCGCATCACCTTTCAGCATCTCGTGGAGTCAATGCCAAGAATCGCCACAGTATTAAAGGCAAAAGGTGGCCCAATGAAGTACTGATGGGGTGGGCATAATAACCTGGCCCCTCAGTGTATATATGCATATATACTGTATATAGAGTATATCTATAGATGGTTGGCTTTTCAACTTCATTTCTATAGTGACTTTTTCTATAGTTCTTATATGAACGTTGGAATATCAATTACACTTGAATTGAATTAAATTGCTAATTCTTCTAGTTATTTTTCCTTCTAATTAGTTAATGCAGAAGAGGAGAGTAGGAAGGAGTTGGGTCCTTACATGACTTGGGTATCTTGAGGTAAGTAATTGGTTCCAAAAAAGTAGGCTCTTTCTTTAGAGAAAACAAAGTGGTAAGTGGTAGTTTCAAGGGTGAGGAGTTGATAGTTCTCAGTGAAAATGCCTGAAGGCTTTGCAGCGAGAGCAGGAATCGTGGTGTAGAGTTAAGCTTTGCTTTTAAATTCTGTTTGTAATCATCATAATTATTATTGCTCCTTCAAGGTGTGGTATCCACACAGTTGTGAAATGTTTCACGTTTGTGGAGTCATTTAAGACATATTTTTATTTTTTTAATTTCTATTGATTTTTTACAGAAAAGAAGGGAGAGGGACAGAGAACTAGAAACATCAATCAGCCGCCTCCTGCACACCCCCCACTGGGGATGTGCCCGAAAGCAAAGTACATGCCCCTGACCAGAATGGAACTCGGGACCCTTCAGTCCGCAGGCCAATGCTCTATCCACTGAGCCAAACCAGTTTCGGTAAAGACATATTTTTAAATGTGTTGGTGCATGTACACGATGTCCAGCTATGACTCTAAATGTCAGGGGTAAATCTCGCGTGGAGAAGTTAGCATAAAACAACATGTTTAGCCGGCTCTTCAGCAAACACGTATTTGTTGTTGAGAAATCGCCAGCTGTTTTTAGGAGAACATTAATTCTCTCAGGGACACAACTCTACCGCCGGCTGCCCCCCGGGGGACAGTGTGCAGGGACACCTGCGGCCTGCTGTTGGGAGGAAAGGGCTGCTGAGAACTTGGGGTAACTGACAGCCTCGCCCCAGATGTGGAAAACAGACGCAGCTGCCTCCCTCTCCATCACTGACACTAAAGCGGGCAATTCTCCCCACAGGAGTCTCCAACGTCTTCGAAAGAAAGCGGTGGTGACTTGAGTTAGAGCCTTGAGCGGGTGCTTGGCACATAATAGGCACTCGGCAGGGATGTGTTGAAAGAATGAATGAGTGAATGAATGAACGAACTTTGTGATGTTCTGAAGCACTAACAGGACATCCAAAAAGGCATGGTAAATAACATAACCACGCTTCTTAACAGAAATAGCTCAACAAAGAGGGACTGCCACCTGTAAGTCTGATGGAAGTGATTCTTTGGTCAGGCTGGACACCAAAGGTAGTTAGTTATGTGTGTGCTTGTGTGAATCTACAAAGGATCCCATTCTTCTTCTTTTTTAAAAAAATATATTTTATTGATTTTTTTTTTTTTTACAGAGAGGAAGGGAGTGGGATAGAGAGTTAGAAACATCGATGAGAAAGAAACATTGATCAGCTGCCTTTTGCATGCCCCCGACTAGAACCAAGATACATGCCCTTGACTGAAATTGAACCTGGGACCCTTTGGTCCGCAGGCCAACTCTCTATCCACTGAGCCAAACCGGTTTCAGCAGAATGTGCACATTTTTAAACAAAGGATTTTGCTTTAAAAAATAAGAACAGCCCTATCCACAGAACAGTTTGGCTCAGTGGATAGAGCATCAGCCTGCGGACCAAAGGGTCCTGGGCTTGATCCAGTCCAGGTTGCAAGATCCACCCCAGCCCGGGCCCTGGTCAGGAGCTCATGCAAGAGGCAACCAATCGATGTTTCTCTCTCTCTCTCTATCTTTCCCTCTCTTCTACTTTCCCTAAAAAATCAATGGGAAAATATCCTCGGGTGAGAATTAACAACAACAACAAAAAGAACACAAGCATCTTCACAGCCTGAAAAACAAACATGAACCAAGTAGTTGGTGATCTTCCTCAGCATGTGGGTTGGATGCGGTTGCCTTGAAATCCTTGACCCTGAATCCGTAAAAGCTGGGAGATGTGCAAAGCTTTGTGAAGAATTTCCCAAGAGCAGAATAAATGTAATCTCGCCGAATGGGACATTTTGATAGTATTTGTGCTACTTTTACAGATACATTTTCAGAGGCGCTGACTTCAGCATTCTCACACTGGCTTTCCCAGGGTTTCCAGCTCTGAGCATCCTAGCTGAGGTCTGAATGCGACTTTTCACCGACAATCGCGAGCAGAGAGAAGCCACTGGAGCTTCCTTCAGGCGAGTGAAATGTGCAGTGGCTCCACGCGGGACCGCTCCTTCCGATTCCATCTGCCCGTGGTGGAGCCTTGAGCATCTGCCCGCGGTGAGGTCCTGAGCGGCAGATTTGATTTCTCTCAGCCTGTTCACTCCCACTGATGGACAAAGTGAATAACAGCACCTGTGTCAGAGGTGGTGGTCAGAGGATTAAACGTGATTATATACACAAAGGGCTTTGCAGAATAAGTAATACTCCCTACGTAGTCAACATGTAAGTGGAAATGAGTGAAATGCTTGAAAAACGCTGAAAACCAACCATTGGGCAAATATACTGCTTCTTAAAGGGGTACGATTCCAGAGAATGTGGTCCTTACGTACTCCTTCCGATAAGAATGATAAATTCAGAAAAGTTTTATTCCCGGGAACTACCACCATGAATGAATGAGGCACACACTATGCCAGTAAACTGAACTGCTGCGTACACGGACTCTATTACACTGTATGAAAGGTGGGGCTGGGCTATTGATCGGGCATCTGATGCCACCATTCCAACTCTTTACGGAAACAAAGGCATTTCACCGGCCGGTTAAAACCGGGTAATTCCTCCGGCAGCCCCACCACCTTCCTTCCTGCTTCTGTGTCGAATCACCCAGCTCAGCTTTTCATGCCGTTCGAATATGCATTGCCTGCCTGCTGTCTTCCTCAGAGAACAAACACTGTGCACAAATAGGAAGGGAGAGCAAGCAAACCACTTAGGCGGATGTTGGTGTAGAGCATCGGTTCTCAACCTGTGGGTCGCGACCCCTTTTGGGGTCCAACGACCCTTTCACAGGGGTCGCCTAAGACCATCGGAAAACACCTATTTCTCATGGTCTTAGGAACCAACACACGGCTCCTCGGTGTAGCAAAGTGTAGCCATGTAGTTTACTGTTGTCCTAGGAAGACTGTTGCCTATGATACACCACGATTCAAGACAAAATTTCATGTATTTGTCATTAGAAATAAATATTTCACAATATATAATTACATATTGTTTTTGTGATTAATCACTATGCTTTAATTATGTTCAATTTGTAACAATGAAAATACATCCTGCCTATCAGATATTTACATTACAGTTCATAACAGTGGCAACATTACAGTAGTAATGAAGTAGCCACGGAGATAATGTTATGGGTGGGGGTGGCGGCCTTAGGAAGGTTGAGAACCGCTGGTGCAGAGCCTCCATCAGGGGAGAAGGACTGCTAATGGGGACGCAGGTCCCTCCCCTGCGGTCCAGCATGGCGCAGGCGGCAGGAGCCGGACCTCTGGCCTCGGGCTCTCCTTTCCCGTCACCCCCCTCCCCCAACCCGGGAAGGAGGAAGGAGGGCGGCCTGCGTGGCCGATGACACCGCCTGACATCACCGCTCCGGCTCACCGGTGGCCTGATGCGCGACCCTCTCCATCCCCCGCTCCGGCCACGTGAGGTGTGTCTCCTAATATGGTCCGGCCCGAGGGGCGCCGGGAGCGCTCGCCTGGGGAGGGGGCCGGAGCCAACCTTTGGGGAGCCAACCCTCCCCTGGAAGGAGAGCCACCCGCCCCCCGCCCCCGCAAGGAGAGCCCGTGGAGCACGGGGGTCCCTCCGGGCGCGCGCAAAGCCAGCCGCAGCAGGAGCGCCCGCCGGGGGCGCCTCTCCCGCAATAAACGCGGCGAACCCCGTCTCCCCGGAGGCTCCTGCCCTGCCCTCGTCCTCCAGCTCCCCCTTCACCGTCTGCAAACCGGGGGCGCTCCCCCCCCCCCCCCAGCTCAGGTCCTCCTTTCGGACCAGGGAGGCGCCCTGGGGGCCGCTCTCCTCCCCCCGGGGACCTGGTCTGGCGACTCCCGGCGCCCGGGGTCCTCGCAGCCTGGGGGTGGGGGTGGGGGTGGGGGTTTGGGGGGGAGGGAGGAGGATGCTGCTGCTGCTGCTGCTGCTGCAAAAGGCGTGTCTGGGCGGCGCTCATGTGATGAAGCCGCGGGAAAACAAGGGGGAGGAGGAGGAGGAGGCGAAGAGGTGGCTCGCTCTCTCTCCCTCTCTCCCTCTCTCTCCCTCTCTCTCTCTCTTTTCTTTTAAGGAGTTTGCCGCGAGCGCGTCTCCTCCATTCGCAGCCGGGGCGCGTCCTGAGGAGGAGCAGGAGCAGAAGGAGCAGCAGGAGCAGCCGGAGGAGCAGCGGCGGCGGCAGGGGAAGGCGCTCCGGGGACCCCGCTCCGCGCGCCCGGCCCCCCGCTCTGCCCCGCGCGGCGCTGCGATCTGCGCGCCCGGCGTGACCCCCGGAGGCGGCGGCGTTGGCGGCGGGAGAGGCGCCGAGCAGCCATGGGCGCGGGCAGCTCCACGGAGCAGCGGAGCCCGGAGCCGCCGGAGCCGGGGAGCGGGGCGCCGGCCGAGCCCGAGCCCAGCGGCAGCGGCGGCGGCGGCGGCGGCGGCTCCCCGGGGGCGGGGGCGGAGGCGGAGGCGGGGGCGCCGCCCGGAGCCGCGGGGGACCCGGGCCCCGCAGCCACCGACGCCGCGGACCCCGCCGCCAAGGTACGCAGCGCCCGCACCTGCCGCGGGGAGCGGGGAGCGGGGTGCAGGGGGGCGGGGGAGCCCCTGATTCCTGCCTGCGAACTTCCCGGCCGCGCCAGCCCTGTGCAAACTCGGGCGCGCGGAGCCCTCCTTGCAGGGGGTGGTGGGGGTTTTGGGGAGGTTTGGGGGGCGCCGGGGCGGGACCCGCGTCTTGGCGGCGGGTCTGCAGGCGGACGGACCGCAGCCTGCGCCATCCGCACCCTCACACCCAGCCGATCCCACTCTCCTTCCGGTGCGAGCCCCCAGCCTGAGTGGTGGGGGAGCCCGTGGGGGACTGACCCCGGCGCCCCGAGTCTGGAGCCCTGGGCCCGGCCTCTCCCGGAGGCGGAAGGGCAGCTGCTGCTGGGCCAGGGCCCCCACCCCCCACCCCACACGAACGCGCCACCCCACTGGGTCCCCGGCCGCCTGCCCTCCTTGTGCGTCTGTCTGTCTGTCCGTCTGTCTGTCGATGGCTGGAGCGACCCGGGGGCTTTGGTACCCAGTCCTCCTGCGGCGGCGGCAGCTGACAACGCCTTCCCGGTGCGGAGAGAGCCGGCGTGTGGCTCGCTCGCAGCCCCGGGAGGAGACCTGGGCACCCGAGGCGGCGTTTGCAAAGGGAATGACAGGTTTCTCCAAAAACGGGGCAGCGTAGGTGCCGGCCTGGCCTGGGGATCCAGGGGGGGGGGGGGGGGG
>PVJN01002811.1:0-88623 GCA_004026805.1 Lasiurus borealis | reverse complement strand
ACCCCGTCGTTGGATTTTAGATCTGTTTCCCCAGCCTGTGCGTTTCCTGGTTGGGGATGCCCTCGTGGGAAGGTGTGGTCAACCGCCCTTAATGTTAAAAAAAAAACATGCAACAACAACAAAAAAAAACACATTGTGTGTCGAATTGGAGGCTACAGATGACAGGAGGACCTTTGAGAGTGATCTGGGCGAGGATATTGATGTTTAACACATGTTCAGTGCATGCCTCGGCAAATATGTTGGATCTGTGTTTTTATAGGGAAAAAGGAAGCTGAAATTTAGGTAAATTTCCCAGAACTGTGGCCTCGTTGTCTTGACCTCTTTAGATGCCCCGGTCTCGTCTGGGCTGAGACTGCTCTTAACTAGATTACCTTCCGTCTTTAACGTACAAATCCCGGTCAAACCCCTGGCCCCCTCTCGTTGGAGATGCTGACAAGTACGCACCGCCTGGGATAGCTGGATTTTTGTAAGGCGCCTAAGCCTTGGCCTCAGGACCGGGCTGTCCCTCGGAGACCTGAGTCACACTTTAATACTTACTGTACATCACTTTTTAATGCCAGCTACTGTCAACTGGTTGCGTAACCCGTATGTAGAGTTCCAGCGATGAACGTAATGGTAAATGCGTAATGGCTAAAGCTTTCAGTCGGGTTCATTTTTTTTTCCCATGGCTCTTACTCCTCCTCAGGTGCTCCTGTTAACACTTCACCCTGAAATAGGGTCCTTGACTGCCTTCCCCCCAAATTCTAATTGGTTCCTGTAAGAATATCCCTTTTATTTTCTGATTCCCTTCTCTTTATATCTTTGTCTCCAGCATCTGAGCCTTCTTCCTCCCTCCTGGTCACCACCATCTTGAAACAGCCAAACCCTGCCCTTTAAAAAAAAAATAATAAAAAAATGACTTAAATGACATCCAGAATATCACTGACCTTTTTTGGCGTTCTGCCCAGTTATCAATTTGGAGGCAATCAATACACTTAACATGTATCCCTGGGAAAACGTGTAGTTTTTCATTTCAATGAGAGAAATGTGTTTCTCAGGTTTTGAAGACCTCAGTCTTTTCTGAAGAACCTAATTAACCGTGACTCAGCACGTGCCTCCGGCCTCCCCTCGTCACCCCATTCAGCTCCGTCACCCCATTCAGCTCCGGTCCCTGACCTCTGAGTAATTCCACCTGCCATTCTCACAGTGCCATGGACCCTTCCTCCTAGCCGTTTGCACATTTGTGGGTTTGGTGACTTGATGAATGTGTTTGTATTTGTTTGTTTTGTTTTGTTTTTGAAGCTATTCTGTTCCACCAGGGGAGGAACTGGGTCTGTTGTTTATAACAGGTGTTCTCCCCGGTGGTGCCTGCTGTCTGGCACGTAGTGGGCTCTCTGCAAGGGATGGTCCTGGCTCCCTGCCTTTGATGAGAGACTATCTAGTTTTTCTAGAATTTAACCTTTGACCTTCTCATCATGACCCATCTTATGTAGCAGACAGGGATTACGTCAAGCCAGCCTGTTTGGTTATTAATAGATTGCGTGAATATTTCGGCCAAAATTCAGATTTGGGGACTTTGGTTCCCATTTCTCTTGGAAGAGTGGCAATGCTAGGCAAGTTCGAATTGCCTTTGATATCACATAGACCAGTGTATTAGCCACAAATAGACAGGTGGCTCCAATGAGGTCACTTCAGTGCACTGAGTAGTTATGGATTGCGTCTTGAGCTCTCTGGTTTGGGTCTGTGGACATTGGGGCACGTTTAGACTAATGCGTCATTCCCTTCCCACCGGTAGAATGTTGATGATTAACTAAAAAGGCTGTTGGCAGATTCCGCCCCACCCCATCTAAAAGGATATTCGTATCCAGTTTACTTTCCTTTTTTTCTGCTAATTTCAGTTACCCGTTGCTCACTGAGCAAGTGCTCACACATCAAAAGATGTTACACTCATTGAGTTGTCACTCCGGTCCGGTCAAGCTTGATTGCTGAAGCTTAACGTTTAGAGGCACTGAGGCATAAGTCTTGGTTTTATCTGTGGTGTTTTTCAATAAGTAGAAGGAATCTTACCTTCTAGTCACTTTTTGACAGTCTTCATATGTAAATTCTGGGAGAAAATGGCTTGATCAGTTATTTTCCAGGTTTAATGTTGAGACTCGGCTATTTTGGCTATTCTAGGGCCAAGGAATATTAGACACGAGATACATAAAACCTCATATTAATCCTCAATTGTCTGTTTTAAACATTTTGTCTTTAAATCCGGTGGCAATATCGAGTGGAGTGTATGGCATATAAATGACAAATTTGCTTCCAGGGCTCTGGCAAATCTTGATTCCGGAGCCACGCCCCAGGCTGAGTCTGAACAGATACCCTCCTCTACATTAGCCTTTCTGTATTTTCGATTTCATCAGGGACTTCACAAGTAGAAATGGAGCAGTGGTCAGTTGCCGCAGTGAGAGGCCAGTGTCCCTGGTGGGTGGGACTCCGGTCAGTCCTTCGGGTTGTGGTTCCATTTGATGACAAGAGCTGAATCACCAAAACGTAAACTTGTACTCAATTAGAAGGCTCCATTCTCTGATGAGCAGATGGAAGGATGTCTTTGCCTTGCCTGCATTAAAACAGACCATGGCCGAGACCAGTTTGGATCAGTGGATAGAGCGTCGGCCTGTGGACTGAAAAGGTCCCGGGTTCGATTCCTGTCAGGGGCATGTACCTTGCTTGCGGGCACGTCTCCAGTGTGGGGTGTGCAGGAAGTGGCTGATCGATGTCTCTCATTGATGTTTCTGACTTTCTATTCTTCTCCCTTCCTCTCTGTGAAAAATCAATAAAATATATTTAAAAAAAAAAAAAAAAAAAAAAAACAGACCATGGAGCGGACTCAGTGCGTTTCAGCCTAAGGTGGTGTGGTGGTAGGCTTTCTCTCACTTGCCCTCTGTTTCACAAAATGGGGGCGGAGACGGAAGATGGCCTTGATGATGGGATATGGCACCTTTTATTACACGAAAAGGGCCGGAATGTAAGATGATGAGACCAAGATTACATGTGGGTTAGTCCGAGTGGCGTTTCTTTTTCGTTTTCTTTCACAAACGCTGGTGTGGGGAGTGGTATTTTTTTATGGGTGTGGCTGCCCTGTCTGTGGATGGTAGCCAGGTTATAAAAGGTGCTTCTATCTGATTGGAATGCGGCCCTGAAATTGGAGACGTGATGATGTGAGGCTGGCCATTTAGGATGGCCGCAGCCTGTGGGCCCAGCAGGCCCCGCCCTGGCCTCTGTTGCGGCTGTTCAGGCCGGTGGATGTATGCGACCCGTGGAGATTTCCACTTGCAACACCTCGCTCTGGGCAGCACATGCCTCAGTGTGCATCCCTTTGCCTTCCTTTGGGGTTGACTGAACTCTGTGCCTGGACGGCTATAAACGGATATTGTAAGGATCATTCTAGTTTGGTTTCTGACTGGATGATTAACTAAATGGAAGGAAAATATCTTATATGAAAAGCTATTTTAATCGAGTTGGGTTTTCGTCTTCTTTATCAGCTTTAACACGTATTCAGTGTTGTAGAACACCAAAGACAGGAAAATCGAATTAAATGGTGCTTTTCCTTGACCTCTATAGCCCTAGATGCTGTAGTTGTTCAGGAAGTGAGACCTTAGTATTTATAGCACATTGAATTCTGAGAAAAATAGAGTCAGTGCTTTTAACTCATGAACAAAACTTAAATATCCTCGAACCCAATTCTTAGTTCTCTTACAATTCAGAATAAGTTTGATTTAATTTTAAAAGAATTCACTGAAAAAATATGGGGGGATAAAAGCTGGGTTCTGGAAGGGAGAAGCACTATATGTGAGCATATTTTCAATAAATTCTTGAAAAATCTATAATGATAATTATTTGATTTGTCTAATTAGATTTCTGGCCATTTTCCTGCAAATTAGCACCATATTAGAGAATGTAAGGGCAGGATTAATATATATATATATATATATATATATATGTATATATATGTACATATATATACATATATATATATATGTTTTTATTGATTTCAGAAAAGAAAAGGGAGAGAGAAAGATAGAAACATCACTAGTGAGAGAGAATCATTGATTGGCTGCCTCTTGTATGCTTCCTAATGGGGCATGTGTCCTGGCCTGTATGGAGCCATGACCTGGTTCATGGGAAAACACTTAACTGATGAGCCACACAGGCTGGGATAAGGGTAGGATTTTATACCTGGGACCATCTTTTTTTGTCCTTCTTATTAGTACATCTAATAAAAGGATTGGGGTGTTAAAATAATCGAATAATGTCAATCATACATGCCTTCCTATCTCTTATCATGAATAATTGAGCTTATTTAAAGCTGACTGTAGATCTCATCTCAGTTTTTAATTGTAAAAGCTTCATAAGATGATCTAAAGCATTTGCTTACTTTTATTAAAATGACTTATTTAAAGGCATTGCATAACAGGATTTGTTTAATATTTTTATTTAAAAAAATTTTTATTAATGTATTACATGTATACATATCTTGCCATTTCGCCCTCCCCCAATATATTTTTTTTAAATGTTCATAGTTGAGAACCTCAATTTGTAGAATGTGGTAAAAAGTGAAAGTCACCTATTCTTTTCAATCCCTCAAGTACTCATTGTTTGAAATCAGTATTGGTGGTTTCTTGCTTACTGTTTCAAAAACTTTATGCATGGGTCAGGATATAAATAAAAATAGTCCCATCTTTAACAAATCAGATCATATTATATATATTCTGTTACTGTAGGTGTTGGATATCTTTTCATATCAGGCCATAAAAGATCTACCCCTATTCTTATTCATAGCTACATACATAAATTTCTCCTTTATGGGTTGAAGTACCACAGTAATTTCACCAGTCCCCTGTTTTGATATTTATACTTTCCTCACCTTTTGTTATATTAAATTGATGGAAGGAATATCCTAGTTCAGATATCTTTGTAAGTGTACAAGTGTATCTTTAGGGTAGATTTCTTTTTTAAAAAATATATATTTTTTATTGATTTTGTACAGAAAGGAAGGGAGAGGAATAGAGAGTTAGAAATATCGATGACAGAGAAACATCAATCAGCTGCCTCCTGCACACTCCTTACTGGGGATGTGCCCGCAAGCAAGGTACATGCCCTTTCATTCTGATCAAACCTGGAACCTTTCAGTCCGCAGGCCCACGCTCTATCCACTGAGCCAAACCGGTTTCGGCTAGCGTAGATTTCTGAAGTGGAGTTGCTGGATCAGAGTTGATATTCACTTTAAATTTTGATAGCCCTTGTTAAATCTCTTAACAAATCTCTACTGTCTAGGAGGTCAGCACTGGCTTTGCCTCCACGACCACAGATTCTCTAATACTGGTCGGTCTGGACCTCTGTTGGCACTTGCATTTCCTGGGTGCACTTTTCATGATGAGGTGGAGTGCCTTGTCATGTATGTTGGCCACCCAGTCAGGAGCCGGACTGGCTTTCCGAGCATTAAATAAAAGGCTATGGTTTATTTTACAGTGAATTAATTTTTACAGACTGTCCCTCCGGAAATTACTCAAAATAGGGCACGTTTAAGAGCAAAAAGAGGTGGCTGAGAGACTGCTCTTCCTGACTCCTTTTTCTTCCCAAGTTAGTCAACTGCCTTTAATTTTATTTGCTTCGACACTGACCTACTTTTTAGGCTATCAGTTTAAAACTTCCCCCTCTGGGAACAATCTTAAAATCCCGCTGCCAGAAATGTCTTCCTACTTCTGATCCAGGACATCCATGTTAGAAGCAGGGAGCGAGGGTCACAGAAATCCAGTTCCCCCGGGTTTTGTCCCCTCTCATCCTCTGAACAGATGACGGCCTGGCTTGGTTAACTGGAAGAAATGTGTTTTCCCGGGAAACCGTAGGTGTTCAAGGCTCTGGAAACTTCCGGATCTTTCCCCGACACGGTTGCTTCTCTTACTACAAGTGTTCATTCTAGTTCACGAGTGTTAGTCTTCCCTGCAGTTTCTCCATGATGTTTAAAAATAATAAAAATAAAAATGGGGAGAAACCCTACCGTTGTATTCTGTTTAACTGTAACCGGTTATAATAAAATGTCAGTTTTGCCGAAGCCGGTTTGGCTTAGTGGATAGAGCATCAGCCTGCAGACTGAAAGGTCCCAGGTTCAATTCTGGTCAAGGGCATGTATCTTGGTTGCAGGCACATCCCCAGTGGGGGGCGTGCAGGAGGCAGCTGATCGATGTCTCTCTCTCATCTATGTTTCTAACTCTCTATCCCTCTTCCTTCCTCTCTATAAAAAATAAATAATATATATATATTTTTTAAAAAGTCAGTTTTATTTGATTAGCCAATGAGTCCAGCCACAGATAAGAAGGTTGGCCAGTCTTCTGTTTGTTGTGTGCGGACATTGGAAACTGCGGGAGTGTTGAGAGATGCTATTTTCCCAGTTCCCAAACCTGGTTGTTCAATTGACACCCCCGACCCCACCAGGTGCTCCCCTATCGGGGTTGGGGTTAGCATTTGAAAGACATCCCTGGGCCCCTTCTAGATGCAGTGAATCAGAAATCCTGCCAATCGGAGGACTGAGATCCCGGAGCCTTCATGTCCTCCCATACTCTGATTTGCCTGGTGCGGCCACCATCGTCTGAAGAAGGAAAGTGGGGGTGGGGGAAGGAGCTGATGGAGGGCCAGGGCCAGGGGTTCCAGGCCAAGATGACAGCTGCGCCGGCTGATGGAGGCTGGAGCCGCTGTGGGTGGGAGGGAGGGTTCCAGATGATGCTGGGAGAGCTGTTAGGTGTTTCCCTTCTCACGTAAACAAAGGGACATACTCCTCCTACGTTATTTCGTGTCTTTATTCTCTCGTATCAGAAGCAAGTGTGCTGTTGTTGGGAGGGGGTTTTCTGAAAAGAACGCGCTGATCTGGGTGAGGAGGTGTGGAATCAAATGCTGTTATCCTTCCCGAGCGAGAGGCACCTACTGTGTCCCTGGTCACGGTTTTCGTTCCCCTCTGCTGGCCTCTTAAGCCGTCTCCCTGGTGGATTAATTCTGAACTTCCTTTTTTTGCCAGATAAGTTGAAGGTAGCTGAGGGCTTATTTGATGGCCTTTGGCTGCTCCAAAAGTCTGTGACAAAATCTGAAAAGCTGAGCAGGGCCTTGCAGATCAGAGTAGGGTCTGGCTTTCCCCACATTTATCACTATTCGATCTTGATCCCGTAAACACCTCTTTGCTGGTGTCTGTGCTCAGGAACTGGGCTGGGAACTGGGAGACAAAGGGAGAACTCCAGAGCTCAGTCCTACAAAAAAAAATTAATGCTTTCCCTTTCATATGCTGAGCTTTTTTCATCCGCTAGAAATGGGATGATCTCTGGAGGGAGAGATCTGAATTTGTTTTCTGTTTGGTTATTTATTGTTCCAGTGCCATTGGCTAACAGTCCTTCCTGTTAAAACATGAGTTGCCATATATGTGTAAATCTGTGTATTGATTTCATTTTACTTTTAAATGGTTCCTGCTGTCTTTTTGCACACTCAGTTGAAAGCATTAAGGGACTGGCTACAAAGCTAGTCAGTTATAAAATAGCAAGTCCGTGTGGTTTAAAATACTTTTCCTATTCTACATCTGAGGTGTTACCCTGGTCTCTGATGATGAATTTATGTCTACGGAAATGTAAAAAGGTGGGAAGCAGGCATTACCTTATAAACTTAATTTGTTTTATTGGTATGTAATAACATGATGCATTAAAAAATAGTCGATTAAATATCTCCTAACCGCTTAACCATATGAAAGGCGGTGGACTAGATGCTTTGAAAGAGAACAAAATAAGACCACACAGCATTACCCTCGTGCACCCCATAATCGAGGTAATTTGAGAGGCCTCCACTAGAGGAAATAATCAATAACCAAGATCGAAATAATTGGAAGGCCAATAGAAAAAAATAGCCATTAGCGGGCACGTGTCTGCTCAGTGACTCGTCCAGATAAGAACGCTTCGGAGCGCTGCAGGCAGAGAAAAGGCCATTTAGCCGGGAGGCCGGAAAGCCCATGTCATATCGCGGGGCTGAGTGATTATGAGGGAACAGCAGAGAAGAGGAGACGTAAGCGTGGCCACCGGCCATGGTAAGAGCTGCACAGGCCACAGAGAGCAGGGCAGGTTCCTGGTGGAAATGAATGCCTCGCATTCCGTATGTTACAGGCGTAAGAGAGTCCCTCTCACAATCCGGACTGCTGGCTCCTAACCGCTCACCTGCCTGCCTGCCTGATCGTCCCTAACCATTCTGCATGCTGGCCTGCTCGCTCCCAACTGCCCACCCCCCGGCCTTCTGCGTGGCTGAGGGAGTCCTGGGAGGTCAGCTCACCCCAGATGGAGAGGCCCTCTGCCAGGGAGTGGGGGTGTGTGAGATTGGAGCGGGTGACTGGGGAGCTTGTGTCGGCAGACGGTTCCACAATGCGGTAGACGTGTGTGTCAGACGTGAATTAGCAGGGGCAGTGGGGGTGGGGCAGGGAATATATACTTGCCAGGGGGGCAGTCAAAAGTACCGAGGTTTCGCTCTATATGTTTTGGCTCAGTGGATAGAGCATCAGCCTGCGGACTGAAGGGTCCCAGGTTCGATTCCAGTCAAGGGCATGTACCTTGGTTGTGGGCACATCCCCAGTGTGGGGCGTGCAGGAGGCGGCTGATCGATGTCTCTCTCTCATCGATGTTTCTAGCTCTCTATCCCTCTCCCTTCCTCTCTGTAAAAAAATAAATAAAATATATTTTAAAAAAAATATTAAAAAAAAAGAAAGCAGGTGTTTTGGGGGAATGTTTATCTTTATTTACCTTTCTTCTTTGTCATTCTTTCCATCTCTAGTATGTGCCCATTGGTCTGTTGTTCAGAGATGATTGATGGTTTGTTATTTTCCTTCATCTCAGAGCCCATGATTTCTTTCTTTTTTTTTTAATTTATTTTTTATTTTATTATTTTTAAAAATATATTTTATTGATTTTTTTACGGAGCGGAAGGGAGTGGGATAAAAAGTTAGAAACATTGATCAGTTGCCTCCTGCTTTCCCCCTACTGGGGATGTGCCCACAACCAAGGTACATGCCCTTGATTGGAAGGGAACCTGGGACCTTTCAGTTCTCAGGCCAACGCTCCATCCACTGAGCCAAACCTGTTTCGGCAGAGCCCGATTTTTTATTGAATTGTTGACAAGTTTGATGGTTTTTAGTGTTTTGTTTTTTTTAAGATTTTCATTCTGGATGATAATTTTTCATACTCCTTATAGAATACTTCTTAAGAAACTTCTGTGAAACGATCCCTCACTTTGGTATGTATGTAAAGCATACATATCTTGCCCACGCCTGTAACATACGGAATGCTAGGTAAGGGTCAATGGTAGATGTAGTCTATAGACTTGGAAGTTACCATTGGCATACACAACTATACGTTGGAGGGAGGGGGTAGGATTATAATCCACAGGGAATTGCTAAGAATTAGGCAGTGTCTCTACGATGAATTTTTCTGAGTTATTTCAGAAATGACACATGTAACCAATATTTAGACAGGAGACCTCTGACTCCCATAGTGTTAATGTAAATATTTAAATGGAAAATTTTGTTCTTGTTCTGCTCTGTTTTATAGGAATTGAGTTACTGAAAAGCAGTAAAAAAATGTCACCACTAAAACCAATCCTGATTATCAAGATCCCTTCTCCAATCCCGATGAAAGATAGTGTATACAATTTTTTTTAAAAAATGCATTTTTATTGATTTCTGAGAGGAAGGGAGAGAGACAAACATCAATGATGAGAGATAATCTTTGATCAGCTGCCTCCTGCATTCCCCTCTTGCATTATCGAGCCCTCAACCCAGGCATATGCCCCTGTCCAGAATCAAACCCAGGACCCTTCAGTCTGCAGGCGGACGCTCTATCCACTGAGCCAAACTGGCTAGGGCCATAGTGTATACAATTTAAACAAAAAA
This sequence comes from Lasiurus borealis, assembly GCA_004026805.1. Taxonomy (NCBI): domain Eukaryota; kingdom Metazoa; phylum Chordata; class Mammalia; order Chiroptera; family Vespertilionidae; genus Lasiurus; species Lasiurus borealis. The sequence continues at coordinate 78,692 of PVJN01002811.1, read as the reverse complement.
TAGTTCATAGTAAGTAATGGGGTACAAAACCCTGCTGATTGGTGTGTGCTTTTTTTTAATACATTTTATTGTTTTTTACAGAGAGGAAGGGAGAGGGATAGAGAGTTAGAAAAATCAATGAGAGAGAGACACGATCAGCTGCCTCCTGCACGCCCCTTACTGGGGATGTGCCCGCAACCAAGGTACATGCCCTTGACCGGAATCGAACCTGGAACCTTTCAGTCTGCAGGCTGATGCTCTATCCACTGAGCCAAACCGGTTTCAGCCAGCGTGATTGGTTTTAATATCTGATTTTTTTTTCTTTGTAAAGTCTTCCGGAGTATAAGTTCAATTGGATGGCAGTGTTAGATCTGCTTCTGTTTTTTGCAATACACACAATTTGTCTTGCATTGACTGAGGCGAAGATTGATCATTAAAGACGCAGTAGGGTCCTCGGAGTGTGGGAGAGGCTCTGTCTGTAGGGAGGGTCCGTGGTGACCAGGCGGAACCCGAGGTGCTGTCTGGCTGACACAGCGGAGACTCAGTCACTGCTGGAGCGGCCGCTCCCCCCCCACCCCCCCTCCAGCCCGGAGGAATGCGGAGAATGCCGCCGCTGCGGGAAGTGGGTCACGGCTGACAGCCTGCAGCCTCAGAGACCGGTCCCCCGTGGCTGCGCCCTGCGCTCCGGTGCGGAGTCTTGGCACTTGGCAGATGCGGTACCTGGGTGCGGTCCAGCCTCTGGGAGGGCTGCACTGAGGAGGGACAGATTGCCCGCCCGGGCCTGCATCCCCGCGCAGAGATAAGTGAAAAGCGAAGGCTTAGGATGGGCACCAGAAAACCACAGGTTGAGAAGCGTTTTTCTCTTAATGGACTGATCTTAGAATAAAAATTAACTGAAGAGAGCAGAAACCGGTTTGGCTCGGTGGATGGAGCGTCGGCCTGTGGACTCAGGGGTCTCAGGTTCGATTCCAGTCAAGGGCATGTACCTTGGTTGCGGGCACATCCCCAGTGGGGTGCGTGCAGGAGGCAGCTGATCGATGTCTCTCTCGCATCGATGTTTCTGACTTTCTATCTCTCTCCCTTCCTCTCTGTAAAAAAAGTCAATAAAATGAATAAAAATTAATTAATTAATTAATTAATTAATTAAAGAGTAAATAGGAAGAAAAGGAAAAGTAGGCAGTTCCTTTTAAATGAACTGGGGGGTCTTTTTTTTTTTTTGTCTTTTTTGCGGACTAGTGCTAAGAACTACAAGGTACCCACTGAGTTCCTTATAACTACCTTTGACCTTAATGCTCGCAGCCTGTTGTGGATTTAACTTGTAGAAATTATTATTGTTGATCTTAGAGAAAGAATGAGGACAAGTGTGAGAGAGAAACAGTGATTTGTTGCTCCACTTATTTATGCATCCATTGTTTGATTCCTGTATGTGCCCCTGACCGGGGATCGAACCCACAACCTTGGGAGAGAGTAGTGATGTTCGAACCGCCTGAGCCACCCAGCCAGGCTGGAAACCATATTTTGATGTGAGATGTGAGATGTGAGATATAGCTGAGTGCTGAGCACGAGGCACAAACATGACAGGTCCCACAGGCGGGAGACCCCATGCTGGCGTGGCAGGAACGGTGGCAGGAGGGTGCTAGACCCTGCCTGCTGGTGTCCCCCCAGATCCATCTGCTGAAACTCTAATCCTGGATGTGATGGCATTAGGAAGATGGTGGGTCTTTGGAAGGTGATGAGGTCATGAGGATGGGTTATAAGGACAGTCAGGGGATTCACGTCCTTATAAGGAAAGACAGGAAAGAACTTTTCTTATAATCGAGGAAAGGCCTTCCGCAGACCAGGGAGCGAGCTCTTACCAGGAACCAGCTCCGGCCTGGCAATCCATGAATGCTGTCACAGTCACCGGCCATGCCCGTTGGTCGTAGCAGCCCGAGCTAGGACAGAGGGGATGGAGTTCCTGGTGAATTTTTGAAAAAATGAGATACTGGAGAGGAATAAAAAAATAATGTTTAAAATCATAAAAATGTGAGCCTTGCCGGAGCCGGTTTGGCCCAGTGGATAGACCGTCAGCCTATGGACTGAAAGGTCCAGGGTTCCATTCTGGTCAAGGGCATGTACTTGATTGTGGGCACATCCCCAGTGGGAGGTGTGCAGGAGGCAGCTGATCCATGTTTCTCTCTCATCGATGTTTCTAACTCTCTATCTCTCTCTCTTCCTCTTTGTAAAATAATAAAATGCATTTTAAAAAATGTGAGCCTCATTCTACCAGGAGAGATACTGAGGAAAAAATAGTCTAGGAAAATTTTTCAACTGCGGGACTTGACAGAACCTTGAAAACGATTTGATATCTTCAGTTACATCAACATTTGAGGAAGGGTGAGAGAAGGAAGTAGAAAATTGAGGCAACCGTTAAAGATGGTTAAAATTTGGGGGGTAGAGTACACTCTGAATTCGTTTCATCGTTTAATAATCCAGATGCAGTAGAATCTCGGGTGACGTGGGAGACCCGTCCCTATGGCCACGTCACACGATTTTCGCCGTAAGTGGGACCCCACCCCTCTAAGCCCCTTTGTCACTCACATGGAGCGCAGACACAGCGGTGATGAAGCGACACAGTGAAGACAATTTAAAACAGTGGTTCTCAACCTTCCTAATGCCGCGACCCTTTAATATAGTTGTTCAAGTGGTGGTGACCCCCAACCATAAAATTATTTCCGTTGCTACCTCATAATTGTAATTTTGCTACTGTTATAAACTGTAATGTAAATATCTCATATGCAGGATGTATTTTCATTGTTATAAATTGAAAATAATTAAAGCATAGGGATTAATCACAAAAACAATGTGTAATTATATATTGTGAAATATTTATTTCTAATGACAAATAAATGAAATTTTGTCTTGAATCGTGGTGTAGCATGGGCAACAGTCTTCATAGGACAACAGCAAACTACATTGCTACACTTTGCTACACCGAGGAGCAGTCTGTTGGTTCCTAAGACCATGGGAAATAGGTGTTTTCTGATGGTCTTAGGCGACCCCTGTGAAAGGGTCATTCGACCCCCAAAGGGGTCGTGACCCACAGGTTGAGAACCGCTGATTTAAAAGAAAGAACAGTTCCTGACCCTTACTGGTGGTAAATAAATAATAAAAAACGTAAAGCACATCTGTACATACGTCGAAACGATGGAACCTTTTTTTTTTTTATAAATAAATGGGAGATGGAGACATCACCACGCCGTAACCCGCAGACAGCCTGTAATTGCTTTATATTTCAGCGCGCAGTCAGTCTAATCCCCGTGTACAGACTCGATGTCTATGGGGCTTCATTAAGCATCTCACCACAGTGTGCCTTCAGACTTCCCCTTCGCCGTGGTTTGTGGGGCCAGAGACAATTAGGCCACTGTGGGGTGAAATGCCGTAAGTGGTTGTGCTCCCCGAACCCTTTCCACTCCTGCGGTGAAGACTGGAGGTATTGTGACTGTATGTGAGCTTGAAGGAAGTTGGGGGGGGGAGGGGGAAGGGGAGGTCAGAGCAGAGCCTTCTTGAATGGAGTTGCAAATTCTTCCTCCGGCAAGCTGGAGTAAAAGGAAATGTCACCGTCCGTTGCTTTTTATGGTCATGAAGAAGGAAAAATCCCCAAAGCGTATGATTCCTTTGCTATGAGCTGACCCAGCTGGCTTATGTCGGCTTCGGATAAGAAGCCGAGAGAGACACTGATTTTTTTTTTTTTTCCCTGAGCCTGATCAAAGCAAAGAACTCTATTCTGGGATTGTAACTCGGCTAAATTTTTTTTATGAAAATTGCTTCTTTGTAAAAACCTAAAAACCTAAGATTGCTCTAGGCCTTATACACAGAAGCAACTCAATGTAGGCATAAGGTCCTGATTCCTCCTTCATAACACATATTTACTAAGATTGTTTATTTTTAAAATTAGCATATATATATATATATATAGATAGATAGATAGATAGATATATATAGATATATAGATATAGATATAGATATAGATATAGATATACACAGAAAGTTTAATATGCCCATTTATTGACTCCTTTTTTTAAATATACTTTCATTGATTTCAGAGAGGAAGGGAGAGGGAGAGAGAGAAACATCCATGATGAGAGAGAGTCATTGACTAGCTGCCTCCTGCATACCCGAAACCCGGGCACGTGCCCTTGACCAGAATCAAACCCCGGACCTTTCAGTCTGCCAGACCGACACTCTATCCACTGAGCCACACCGGCCAGGGCCTGACTCCTTTCTTCATTGGAACTTCTGATGCTTACTCTCACACGAAGCATTAGCTTGGGATAGGAATGAGGGATGGGATGGGATAGGATGGAGTGTTGATTTGTGTGCTGTGCCTGCGTCTCTGTCGATTTTTGGTGTAAATCTGTAGAGAATGAACCAATAAGCACACTTTGGGTTCGGAGGCAGGTCACAGCCCGAAATGAAAACCAACGCCTCATTTTTCCCCTTTATCTGGTGTCACTGGATGCCAGCTCATACAGTGACCATGCTTTCCCCTCCCGTTTGCTCTGCCCTCCTGACAGCTAGTTCATCATCCATCCTTCGTCCCTTGTTGAACTCCGTTCCGTTTTCAACAAACACCTTTCCTCCTCAAGGTCATCGGCCAGCTGATGGGCCAGCTGAGACCAAGGCTTCGAGTTTAGGGGACCTTGTCCTCGCCCGGGGTTTAACCCTCAGGCTTGGTCACCAAGTTTCAGACCCGCATGCACATCTGTGTATTGGACAGGTCCACTTTGCCCTCCTCCTCCTCCATAAAAGAGGAATCCTGGCCGAAACTGGTTTGGCTCAGTGGATAGAGCGTTAGCCTGTGGACTGAAAGGTCCCAGGTTCGATTCCGGTCAAGGGCATGTACATTGGTTGCGGGCACATCTCCAGTGGGGGGCGTGCAGGAGGCGACTGATCGATGTTTCTCTCTCATTGATGTTTCTGGCTCTCTATCCCTCTCCCTTCCTCTCTGTAAAAAATCAATAAAATACATACTAATTAAAAAAAAAAAAGGAATCCTGAATGAGCCAGCAGCTCTGGGCTGTCTCCATGCAGAATGGCTCTTTGAAGCATCCTTTAACAAATGCTGAATTCCTTCCGCGGATAGTTCTTGCTTTTCCCTCCCCAAGCTCTCCTGCAGTGCCTGGTCCACTGTGTAGTCTTCCATGATATAATGTTTCTGAGGCTCATTCATGTTGCGTTGTATCAGTACTTCATTTCTTTTTATGACCAAACTGGAGGCCCGATGCACAAAATTCGTGCAAGGGACTTGGCCCTCGCAGCCTCATCTGCATCTGGAAGGTCATCCGAAAGACGTCCAGAAAGTTATTAGGCTGTCCTAATTAGCATATTATGCTCTTATAATTAGCATATTACAATGCAATACATAATATTGCATTGTATGCATATACCTCACATTTTATGTCTCCATGAATCAGTTGGTGGACACTTGGGTAGTTCCCATGTTTTGAGTATAAGAAATAATTATGCTACGAATGTCAGTGTACAGGTGTTTGTGTGGGCATGTGTTTCATTGGGTACTGACCGAGGAGCAGAATTGCTGGGTTCTGTGTTGACTCTATATTTACCCTTTTGGGGAGCCGGCAGCCTGTTTTCTATCCACTCCAGTTCACTTTCTCCACTCCCTCCCCAGCACTTCCCTGCCTTTTCGATGCTGGTGGGTGTGAAGTGGTCTCTCTGTGATTTTGATTTGCATGTTCCCGGTGGCCAATGATGTTGATTCTGCTGGTTTTTAGTGAACTGAATATCTGGTGTTCTCCTTGCACACCAAGCACAGCTGAAAAACAAAGATGCCTTCTGAAATCAATGTGTGCGAGACAGGCTCGAGATGAGTCCACGTGACCGTTGTGCATCGTGGTTCTCGCCGCCCTGACTTCGTAGATAAGAAGAACTGTTTCTAGATGGGGGAGTTGCTCAAATAATAAAATGTTTCCACGGTGGGGAGCAGTGATAGTGGTGAGAATTTCTGTAAGTTAAGTGTTTCTCACCAGAGGCCGTTTCTTCCAGCAGATTCACCAGGGACCAACTTTTTGCCAGGTTTGCGTTCCTTCTCTCATCTGTAACTTCTTGTTGTTGAAACTTTTAGACATCGAAATGCTTCACTCCTATAGCACTGTCTCCCAAGGATAAATTCCTACATTCTTCTGCTTAACCACAGTGCTGTTACCATGCTTACGAAATTTCAGATTAATTTCATGGCACTGTCTAATGCAGACTCCATGTTCAAACTTCTGTTATTCCATAAGAACATGTTACGCCAGCATTAAAAAACTGGGTTCAGGCCCTAGCTGGTTTGGCTCAGTGGATAGAGCATTGGCCTCTGGACTCCAGGGTCCTGGGTTCGATTCCCGTCAAGGGCACATGCCCGGGTTGTGGGCTCAGTCCCCAGTAGGGGGGCGTGCAGGTGGCAGCCAATCAATAATTCCTTCTTATCATTGATGTTTCTCTCTCTCTCTTCCTCTCCCTTCCTCTCTGACATCAATAAAAATACATTAAAAAAAAATTGGGTTCCGAATCTAATCAGGGTTCCCAAATTGTGTTGTTATGTTTCTTTTTAAAGCCTCTTAAACCAGTCGAAACCGGTTTGGCTCAGTGGATAGAGCTTCGGCCTGTGGACTGAAAGGTCCCAGGTTCGATTCCAGTCAAGGGCACGTACCTTGGTTGCGGGCACATCCCCTGTAGGAGGGGTGTGCAGGAGGCAGCTGATCAATGTTTCTCTCTGATTGATGTTTCTAACTCTCTATCCTTCTCCCTTCCTCTCTGTAAAAAATCAATAAGCCGAGACCGGTTTGACTCAGTGGATAGAGTGTCGGCCTGCAGACTGAAAGGTCCCAGGTTCGATTCCGGTCAGGGACATGTACCTTGGTTGCGGGCACATCTCCAGTGTGGGGTGTGCCGGAGGCGGCTGATCGATGTCTCTCTCTCATCAATGTTTCTGACTTTCTATCCCTCTCCCTTCCTCTCTGTAAAAAAATCAATGCAATATATTTTTTAAAAATCAATAAAAAGTATATTAATTAAAGTCTCTTAAACTAGAATCCTTTCCCTGCCTTCTTGTTTTTCATGAGATTTATGTTTTATGAGGCGTTCAGGCCACTTTCTTGCAGAGAGGATCTGTCACATCAGATCAGCTTTTCTCTGCTTAGCTTCAGGCCGCACATTCTCAGCCAGAATGCACCTCCCTGTTCCAGCACAGAGGAGCCTCGTCCCCCACGAGGGAACGTGGAGGGAGCGTGGTGATTTGACCAGGGCTCCCCCCAGCTCCTTCCATCAGGAAGGCATGCTTTCCCTGTGGGGTGATACGGTCACAGGATGCCCACTATTCTGTTGCCACTGTTTCAGCTTCCACCGAGGGTCCCTGCCTGACTCACACCGGGGGCTGCAAGATGGTTCTCATCCATCATTCTTTCCGCATTTCTACATCTGGCTCTCTGCTGTGTGGGAGACTTTTTCCTTCTTACCCTCTCCTTTCCCTTGAAGTTAAATCCCCCCTCTCCCAATAATAAGGTTATGAACATACTTTGCATTTTTATCTCAAAACCTGTTCCATAGAAAGAAAACTCTTTGCCAGTTCAGAGACTCCCCTTGGTGGGGACATTTAATAAAATGACGGATGGCTGAGTAGCTATTAGTAGACCGGTTAAAAGAGCGGCCGGACCGAGGTGGTCACCCTGAGGACCCCAGGGTGCGGGAGGTCATGTGCAGGAACGTGAGGGCTGGGGGAGGCAGGGCGTGGCTCGCTTTCAGAGCAGATCTTAATGTCCTTTTTAAGATACATTTTCAGCCAAAACCGGTTTGGGCTGGGTGGAAAGCGAGACGGCCTTCGGACTGAAGGGTTCCAGGTTCGATTCTGGTTAAGGGCACGCACCTTGGTTGTGGGCATATTCCCAGTAGGGGGCGTGCAGGAGGCAGCTGATCGGTGTTTCTAGCTCTCTATCCCTCTGCCTTCCTCTCTGTGGAAAGTCAATAAAATATATCTTTTTAAAAAGATATATTTCGTCTCTGGCTGGTTTGACTCAGTGGATAGAGCGTCAGCCTGCAGACTGAAAGATCCCAGGTTCGATTCCAGTCAAGGGCATGTACCTTGGTTGCAGGCACATCCCCAGTAGGGGGCGTGCAGGAGGCGGCTGATCGATGTCTCTCATCGATGTTTCTAACTCTCTATCCCTCTCCCTTCCTCTTTGTAAAAAACCGATAAGGTATATTTTAAAAAATCATATAAAAATAGTGACAACAGCCAACCCACCGATCTGCAGAACGGAATTCTGAAACATGAATTTACCCTCCGAGAAGGTGATAAAACAGCTTCACCGAGACCTTCTCTGAGAAACCTCCTCTGGGAGACATCGCATTTCTAAAATTCACCTTTAGTTGAGGAAGACATCTGAGTGAACCCTGACAGTGTGTTTGAAGTCATGATACGCTCCTGTGTGGTGACGTAGTCATTTGAATGCTGCACACAGATCCGTGGCTGGAGGAGCAGGTTTGACAGTGACCTTCCCGCCATCTGTCTGGGAAGGACCTCCCGCCATTCGTTCCTGGGCCACGTGGTGCGTCTGTCTTTCTCACTCCGGCCCCGGGGAGCAGAAGGGCTGCTTTTCATTCTGATTTTCGCTGAAGGACTCACTGTAGACTAAACCCGCAGAACCCTGCCTGGGCTTGGAAAACGGTTCTTGCTATTGAGACACCCAGGCTGGTTCTGTTCAGTTGTTCCGCGTTCCCCTCTGCAGGAAAAACAGCTCGTAAATAATAACAATGAGACTGGACGTCTTTATTCCTTGATGACGCCGCCCATCATTTGGGCTGGCCTACTCACGGTTGGCTGACACATTGTTCTGGCTGGAATTCTGTGTGTACATAAAATTAGGATTTAAAAAAAAGAAATTATTAGGATTGAGCCTAATGTGTGTGGACCTTGAAATGCAGCGATCAGCATAGCACAATACATCTTGTGTTCCTTTTATCGCTCCACGCATGCTCCTGGACACTTCCTTTAAACCCAGATGTGAATGCAGCAAAAAGCTACATAGTGGCCGAGACCGGTTTGGCTCAGTGGATAGAGCGTCGGCCTGCGGACTGAAGGATCCCAGGTTCGATTCCGGTCAAGGGCATGTACTTGGTTGCAGGCACATCCCCACTGTGGGGCATGCAGGAGGCGGCTGATCGATGTCTCTCTCTCATCGATGTTTCTGACTTTCTATCTCTCTCTCTTCCTTTCTGTAAAAAATCAATAATATATATATGTGTGTGTGTGTGTGTATACATGTGTATATGTGTGTATATACATGTGTATTTATACACATGTATATACACACACATATATATACACACGTGTGTGTGTGTATATATATATATGTATATATATATATATATATATATATATACACATGTATACACACACACACACACACACACACACACATGTAAAAGTTACAAAGCGAACGTGGAGAGCTTGGTGTTCCGGTGGTGGGAGTCAGCCTTGCAAGCTCCCTCCCGGAGCCGGGAAGGAACTGACAACGGAGATGCTATCTCTCTCGAGGGGTGGCTTCGTGTTCACAGCGATGAAGACGTTTCCCGAGGTGCCAGGACCTTCAGCGGCGGGTTTCCGTGTCAGTTCAGGGCTGGTGTGGAGCTGAGGCGGGGGTGGCTGAGGGACCTGAGTCAGCATGCGGGGCAGGTGGAGGGGGCTGTGGCTCCCGGCTCCGAAGGATGTCACCGAATCGCATCTGCCCCAGCCTCACCCAAAGGGACGCTGAGGGGCTGGGCGTGGCCCCAGGAGCGAGCACAGCCCTCCCCTCCCCCCAGGGCGGGCCCTGCCACTTGGAGGAATTTATTGACCCCCGATCGATCCCCCAGGAGTCGCCGATGGCATTTCATCACCACACCGTGCTTTCATGGAAGCGTTAGCCAGCCCCTGGGTGTCCCGGTCCCCTTACTGATTTATCTCTGCCGTCAGGAAAACGCAGGCGACGTGTCCTTGAGAGATGAATTCCAGGACCGCGTCTTCCCGGCGGGGGGAGGTGGACTTCTCCCTGCAGGCGTCTGCAGAGGCACATACCGGTCTCAGCCATCGGAAGCCAGTCTTGCTCTTGCACATTTAAGTTACCAAGAGCAGGAGCCAGGCTAGAAGCCGGTACAGCACCTCCTGAAACGGTGAGGAAAATGAAGCTGTTCTCTCCCGGGGGGTCATGACCTCTGCAGCTGCGTGAAGGTGGGTTCGGGCCCCGGGGCTCCGTGCAGCAGATGCAGAGGCCGGGCCCCCGTCGGAGCGCGGCGGCTGTTAATCGATGGGGCTGCCAGGAAGGTTTGTCAGTTACAAATGGTCCGCGGCCTGGAACGCCTTACGAAGCAGAATGCGGGCTCCTCCTGTAGCAGAAAAGCCTGGAATGTGTCTCCGGAGGGGTGGAGAGGATAATCAGGCCCATACCGATAAAGCTCCCTTTCTGGACCCCTTGAACCAGGTGTTGCAAGAGGCAAAACGGATGCGAAGAGGGCTCGGGGGTGGACCGCTTTTAAACACCGAGGTGGTTACAGGGGGAGGACTTGCCAGAATCGAAACAGTGTGAAATAGTGCCCGTTACACGCCTCTGCCTTAAAATGTTGTGCTTCATAAATAATAGATGCTGAATAGGTAGGTGTTGAACGAGTTAATTCATAGGCCTAAAAACTAACCGGGTTCCTTAACAAAATAGGAAGATTTAAACCCACAAGTAGATGGATGCCCCCTATTTAACCGTTTTCTTGGGTGTTCTGTATGTAAACAGGGCTAGAAACCCAGTGTCCTCTTGAGCTTTGTTATTTTTGAACAAACATAAAAAAAAGGCATTTTAAATGATAATGAGAATATGCCTAGGAACACATTTTAATGTGTGGATTTTGTAAGAGTTTATTTTTCAGCTGCATTGGTTCCCGTGGCACCGGGTGTTTTTCCTAATATTAAATAAGGCATTAGTCTTCAAAATATATGAGACGTGTTAAGTCTGATCCTTAGGGGATAGCTAATAGGTGTGTGTGTGTGTGTGCAAGGATGAAACATTTCTGTTACTACTAGGGAAGGGGATAGTAGGCTTTATCCATCTTTTGCATCTGATTTAAAATCTGCAATGATGATATGTTGATTTTCATCACAAGATAACATTTGAAAAGCTCATGAACGAATTTTATAGTACCGCCTGTGTTGAAGATAATTTTGGGGTCCATGCTGTAGGAACGTGATAGACGCACAATGAAGGAGAAGCCACGTGTAGTTGATTGTTACCAAAGGAGAATCATAAATCTGGTTGGGCTTGGGGCTTTGGAAGGCCCACTCTTTGAACACGGTTTGGTTAGATAGAGATCACTCTGCGCAGAGGTGTTTTTGGTGGCTGTTATTAAAAGATGGTGTCTCGTTCATGACTTAGCTCAGGACAGTGAGATTTAAAGTGCTCTTCATCAAAACTCACCTCATTGTTTCTGAATTCCTTGCATAAATTGCTAAGCCATTAGTTGTAAGAGATTTGAGACTAAGAACAACACACCTCGAGTACCATTCGGACCTGTCTTACCTGGACATGCATGGGAACAAGTAAGACCGATTCCATCATGAAAACTTACCTATGAAAGCAACACGCTGGCCCCTACTCTTTCAAGGGCCATCAGTGGAAACAGTTGTATAGGATGTTTGCTCATGTAATTGGTATCAAAACTTTTCAATTTTTTAAAAATATATTTTATTGATTTTTTACAGAGAAGAAGGGAAAGGGATAGAAAGTTAGAAACATCGATGAGAGAAAGACATTGATCAGCCACCTCCTGCACCCCCCCCCCCCCCCCCACTGGGGATGTGCCCGCAAGCAGGATACATGCCCTTGACTGGAATCGAACCTGGGATCCTCCAGTCCGAAGGCCGGCGCTCCATCCACTGAGCCAAACCGGTCTCGGCAAAACTTTTCAAGCTTAAAACTACTTCCCCGTTATGATAGGAAACAGGTAGCGCCCAATCATATTTTTCTGTCTTGGCGGTGACCCGCATTTTTTGAGTTTGCCATTGAACTGTTTCTTCCTTGCCAGGAGGTGATCTTAGACATCAGAGCACTGTCTTTCTTTTCAAACGGCTGATTACCAGACAGCTTGCAATCCTCAGTGGAGAGTTTCTGGGAAAGATGAAATGAGATTGCTGTTTTAGAAGTCTGAGACAGATGTGTAATCAAACAAAGCTCTTTTCTGCAGTAACGTCTCCAGCAGTAATCCATGCTTGTTTCAAGAAAAACAACAACAAAACCAGTTTCATGCAAAAAAGGGGGGTGTTGTAGATTGTGTAGAGAAAACAAACAAACAAAAAATACTCAGTGTATCACTGTTCAACCTGTGGGTGAATTTTGGGGGAGAAGAAGCCGGTGTATTTTTCAGTTTCTGTGAATTCCAAGCAGATCATTTCCTGTAAGTTAGTGTCCGGTCCCCAAAGAGCAGAGGCCTCTCGATCATTCACACCTCTGCTCTGATCGTCTGCAGGAGGTGACGATTTTTTTAAAAAAGGATGAAGATAACGATTTTGAGAATGGGTCAATGGCAGGACGCTTGCGTAAGCACCTCTTCCTCCTGAAGAAGGGAGCATGCTGTGGGAATTGCCTCGAGTTGAAAGGATTTTGTGCGGATTTCAAATCAAGTCAGCGGGGAAGTCTGGCACCTGTCTTCCCCGCTCTGTGTTCTGCATCCAAATCGTTTCTCCCTGGCTGGCGCTCAAACGGAGTTCACGATCTGCAGCAGCCCACCACCGCTCCACCACCCCGCGTTCAGCAGGTGTTGGCGTGCATTTTTCAAAACAAAAACACCCTGGCCGGCCGGCCGGTGGGGCTCAGAGGGTTGGGCGGCGGCCCGTGCACGGAAGGGTTGCTGGTTTGATCCCGGTCAGGGCAGATGCCCAGGGGGAGGGCTGGATCCCTGCCCTCCCTCCCCCCCTCCCAGTAGCAGGCCTGCAGGAGCCAGAGAATAAATGTTTCTTTCTCTCCCTATTCTTATCTCTCTCTTTCCCTCTCTCAAAGTCAATAAAAACAAAAATTGCCAAAACCCATTTGGCTTCAGTGGATAGAGCGTTGGTCTACGGACTGAAAGGTCCCAGGTTCGATTTCGCTCAAGGGCATGTACCTTGGTTGCGGGCACATCCCCAGGAAGGGGGCGTGCAGGAGGCAGTTGATCGATGTGTCTCTCTCATCGATGTTTCTAACTCTCTATCCTTCTCCTTTCCTCTCTGTAAAAAATCAGTAAAATATATTTTAAAAAAATAAATAAAAACAAAAATTACAGAAACAAGCAAAGAAACGTCCTTTTCTAGCCACTCAGTGGGGGTATTGGAGACTGTTTTGCTAGCAGTTGACGTCGTTACTTTCGGAAATCATTCCGTTTTATCCGCTTGCCAAGTGGTTGAGGAATCAGCCATCTCCATGTGGGTGCCCGTTGTTTGTTGAAGCACTTGTGGACGAAACAAGCCACTTTCTGCTCTTTGTGTATCCAGGTGTCAAAGCAGAGTAACTTGCGGTTCTTTGACTTCTTTTTTTTTTTAATACATTTTATTGATTTTTTACAGAGAGGAAGGGAGAGGGATAGAGAGTCAGAAACATAGATGAGAGAGAAATATCGATCAGCCTGCCTCCTGCACATCTACTGGGGATGTGCCCGCAACCAAGGTACCTGTCCTTGACCGGAATCGAGCCTGGGACCTTTCAGACTGCAGGCCAATGCTCTATCCACTGAGCCAAACCGGTTTCGGATCCTAAAATATTTAATTCAGCCGAAACCGGTTTGGCTCAGTGGATAGATTGTCGACCTGCGGACTGAAGGATCCCAGGTTCAATTCCAGTCAAGGGCATGTACCTTGGTTGTGGGCACATCCCCAGTAGGGTGAGTGCAGGAGGCAGCTGATGGATGTTTCTAACTCTCTATCCCTCTCCTTTCCTCCCTGTAAAAAAATCAATAAAATATATTTAAAAAATAAACAAAAATAAAATATTTAATTCATATTATTTGGAGGGGGGTTGTCGAGATACATCTTATTGTCCCTCCCTCCCTTTCACCCCCAAGCTGCTCCCTCTCACAAGTAAAAATGTCTGCATTAGAAGGATGGAGTGAGTCTCTCCCCAGCTCATGCCTCTGCCTCCTGAATCAGGCCAGGGCTCTGTGGGTGTGGATGCGGGGAAGGAGGCTGCCCGCCTCTGTACCACTGTATCACTGACAAAGCTAGAAGGCGAGGCACTAATGGCATCGCTGGGTGCTCTCTGTAATAGCTGGGAGCTCTGAGAGCTATTTTGACAGGGATAACGTATGATTTATAAATTAGGTTAATGGATTTCCTTTTTAATGGGAAGTGCACTTGTGTAAGATCACTTCTGTTCGTGTAATAATCAAGTCCCCACAGAAAGTGCTTTGGTCTGGGCTTGTATTTTTGGAGGGTCTTTTTCTAACTGCATGTCCTGGGCCATTTTTTATTTTTACTATGGCCCAGCTAATTTTGTAAGGGGAAGGTGTGAGGCTGCTCGGATATCATTTCCCTCCTGACATGAATTGGCTCAACTGTCTGCTCATTCAAAGCCAAGGCCGAGAGAGGCTGACCTTGCAGAGATTTCATTTTATCACAAGCTGCCATCCTCTCCTCTGCCCCACCCCGGGGACTCCCAACCTCCACCACTTCCTCCCCCGAGCCAGTCCCCTCCCCTCCCTTCCTTAGAAGGTATTGATATTCCTGCAAGGCCCTGCCTAGAAACCTGCCTGCACAGAAACTGCCTCCCTGCACGTAGAAACTTACCTCCTGGTCACTCACCTGCATCCCCATTTGTTTGTCTTTTAAGGGTTGACTTCCGGTTTTCACAATAACCAAACCCAATGTCTGCCCACCCACTCCCCAATCACCAGGTAGGTGCCTTAGGTCCGTCTCCTGCCTGAGGGACAGTGGCTGCCCTGGGCTCTCCCGGGGAGCATTGGGCATGAACAAGACCTGGATCCCCTGATTCTGACTTAACTGGATTGGGGGGTGCAGCTACCACACCAACTGTGCAGAGTGTGATCCCCGTTTCGTAGGTGAGGAACCGAGGCTCCGAGCCTGAGAGATGAGCTCAGCTGTCTCGGGGCCGAGCCGGGGTCCCCTCCAATTCTGTAGTTGGAAAGCACACTGGCCATTTGTCCCAGGATGCTCTGGCTTTTATCAGTTAGAGGAGGGTCCTGCCCCTTAAGAGACCTGCACCTTAAGAGTCCAGGGGTCTGGACAGCATCCTCGTTTCCTCAGCCCAGGGGTACCCCCTGGCTGTGCTCAGGGAGCGGGGGGACTGCGTTCGCGTCACTTAGACCAGGCCCGTGGCAGGCCATTTGCGTTCCAGGCGGTGCTGAGCGAAGCACACGCGTCAGAGAAACCCAGCTCCGTTTATCATTTTAATGCTGCCGTAAACCATCTGCAGGCCCTAAGTGGCCGCTCCAAATGGCATCTGCAAGTCCACGATCAGAGCTGAAAGCTTCCCCTATATTTATTTCTTAAAGAATCCCTACCGGGGTGCGGAGGGGAGTCTCTTTAGCTTTCGTTTGTTTGGCTTTTCCACGGAGAAGGAGGCATTTCTGGAGGTCCCTGGGGATGGCTCAGTATAGCTCTCACGGCCCCTCCCCTTCCTGGCCGGGGGCCTCCCAGCCCCGCAGGCCGGGGAGGGGAGGGGTGGGGTGGCGGGGCGGGTGGGAGAGGCTCTGGCAGCGGAAGGAACCCCTGCCTTCTCGACCTCAGAACGCAGCAGATGTGAGGCCCACACTCCATCCTTTGAGAAGCAGCTCCGAATGCAGCTAGAAGCAGGCGACCCTCTTTAGCAAGCAGCGCACGCTCTCCGTGGACTAGCAATTGGCTGCTTTTCTGTTTCCCAAGTGGTTCAGAGATGGTGCTAGAACTATTTGGAAGGGAACATTATAGGAGCACAGTCGTTACTCGTGGGTAAATCGCATTATCTCAGATGGGCCATCTTTGCAAATTAAGTTCGTTCTATTGCAAAGACGGCGATCGATGGATGGTGCTTGTGCGTTTTCGTTCCGATTGAATGGAGCACAGACTGGGAATGGAAGGAGAGGCAGGGGGATGGATAAATTCGAACTGGATTTAAAAAAAAAAAATCAGCAGTTATTTTAAGCAGTGTGGGTCAAAGGCAAGACAGCCTCTGCATTTGCAAGCTGATAGCGGATGTGACTGAATGTTGACAGTGATCTAGTGATCCTCCTCACTCACACTGCCAGGTTCGAGGCGCAGGACACGGGAGTCAGAGACCAAGGCATGTTAAAGAGGCAGTTTATTCCACACTGACCAGCGAGGTGTATTACAGAGGAGGTAGGAAAACCAGGATTGGAGGAGGGGGAGAAGGAGGACCCGCCGGACTGCCTCCAGACTGGGGAAAGCAACATGAGCTGTGGTGTCCATGCATTTTGAGGGAACGGGAAGGGGTGGGGCCCAGGGCACTGGGCACGGCTGATTGGTGGTTGAATGTCTCGGGGATGTCCCGGTGGCAGACGCTGATTACGTCATAACTCTGCCCACCAATGGCGGGGAGGGAGGGTCTATCAAATGCCTTGCCTGTGCTGGGTGATATTTGGGGTAAACTTCTGTCCCTATTGTCCCGTACGGCAGGCATCACCAGGGTGCAGGATCTGCAGCAGGTGGTGTTTCGTGCTGCCTTGGGAAGCTGACAACCAACCAGCAACCCAACTAACAAACAAATACTAACCAACAACCCAACTAACAAATGCTAACCAACAACCCAACTAACAGACAAATGCTAACCAACAACCCAGCTAACAAACAGATGCTAACCAACAACCCAACTAACAGACAAATGCTAACCAACAACCCAACTAACAGACAGATGCTAACCAACAACCCAGCTAACAAATAGATGCTAACCAACACCCCAACTAACAAACAGATGCTCACCAACAACCCAACTAACAAACAGATGCTAACCAACCAACCCAAATAACAGACAGATGCTAACCAACAACCCAACTAACAAACAGATGCTAACCAACAACCCAACTAACAAACAGATGCTAACCAACAACCCAACTAACAGATGCTAACCAACAACCCAACCAACAAACAAATGCTAACCAACAACCCAACTAACAAACAGATGCTAACCAACCAGCCAGCCAGCCAACTAACAAACAAATGCTAACCAATAACCCAACTAACAAACAAATGCTAACCAACAACCCAGCTAACAAACAGATACTAACCAACCAGCCAGCCAACCAGCCAACTAACAAATGCTAACCAACAACCCAACAGACAAATGCTAAACAACAACCCAACTAACAAACAAATGCTAACCAACAACCCAGCTAACAAACAAATGCTAACCAACAACCCAACTATCAAACAGATGCTAACCAACAACCCAACTAACAAACAGATCTAACCAGCCAGACAACTAACAGATGCTAACCAACTAGCCAGCCAACCAGCCAACTAACAAACAGATGCTACCCAACAACTCAACTAACAAACAAACACTTGCCAACACCCCAACTATCAAACAGATGCTAACCAACCAGCCACCCAACCAGCCAACTAACAAACAGATGAGCAAATAAACAAACTCGTCAGGACGGGAGAAGAGCTTCTTATTGAAAGACCCGCCCTCTTGCCTGGGTCTCCCTTCCCTCCTAGAAATAAGTGATGGGCCTCTACCCGCAGGCCCTCACCCAAACCCAGACCTGCACCTTGTTTGGGACATTGGAGTTCGTTGTGCCACGTTTGGGCGCTGTACATACCTCCTTTCTGACTCCCTCCGTGGTGAGGTCTCTCATATGGTGTCTTGGGGACACGTCTTTGATTGGAAGAGAGAATGCTAGCATCTAAAATTTTTGCGCCTTAAAATCTAAAGTTTACTTGAGATGACGCTAATTTCCCAATGTTGTCAAAATTATTTATCTGCCAGGCTATGAAACTATTCAGGCTTTCTGTGGCATGCAGTGGCTTCATACCACTTTATATTGTTAAATTCCTCAGCAAGGATGTGGTGTGTTTCACACCAAATGCAGATCCTTTGAGAGAAGCAGCCACTTCCCGAGAGGAACGACTCGGAGGTGACTTGGTGTGTGGGGACTGAGTGGGATTTGGGATCTTGACCTCTGCATCTGCCACAAAGGAGACTGCGGACTTGCTGGTACAGGGGCTCCAAAGGAACGAGGTGTGAGAATGGTCAGAAATGTCTCCGAGCACAAACGTGTGCTTTCAGGCAACTCGTTTTCATTGTCGTCTTCCCAGGAATATTTAATTTGGGGTCTGTGGAGGCCGTTGCTTGCTCTGTACGTCTTGTAGGTACAATGACTTGGAGGGGGTGGGGGTAGGGGTAGCTTGTCTTAGACATTCACGCTATATACATAACATCAGAATGTAAACTTTCGGTGTCTGACTTGACAAGATCGACAGACACCATCTTGTTTGGATGTAGGCCCCATCCACTGGCCCCCAGTGTCCAATAAGTGACCATCAGGTATTAGGTGCGTACTTTTCTGTTAAACATAGAACATTAGCATTGTTTTGAAGTTTAAGAAGAGTGGAAGTGGGAGAAGGACTTGTTCCCTGTCCTTCGCACAAAAACCCTCTGAACCGTGGTTCACTGGCTCTATGCTAGGTGGTTTATTTATATCTCTGATCCAACGCTACATGCTGTAACTTTCTTTCTTTCTCTCTCTCTCTTTCTCTCTCTCTCTTCCTTCCTTCCTTCCTTCCTTCCTTCCTTCCTTCCTTCCTTCCTTCCTTCCCTTCTTCCTCCCTCCCTCCCTTTCTCCCTTCCTCTCTCCTCCATCCCTTCCTTCTTTCCTTCTTTTCTTTCTTATTAATCCTCACCCTAGGATATTTTCCCACTGATTTTTAGAGAGAGTGGAAGAAAGAGGGAGAGACAGAAACATCGATGTGAGAGAGACACATCAATTGGTTGCCTCCTGCACGCACCCCGACCAGGGCTGGGGAACCAGCACCCTACCTACGTGCCCTTGACCAAAATCCAACCTGGGTCCCTTCAGTTCATGGGCCGATGCTCTGTCCACTGAGCCAACCCAACTAGGGCTAGGAATGCATTTTCTTGGTTTAAAGCACTGGTTCTCAACCTTCCTAAGGCCTCGGCCCTTGCATACAGTTCCTCATGGGGTGGTGACCCCCAACCATGAAATTTTGCTACTGTGATGCATCGTGATGTAAATATCTGCATTTTCCGATGGTCTTAGGTGACCCCTGTGAAAGGGTCGTTCGACCCCCAAAGGGGTCTCGACCCACAGGTTGAGAACCGCTGGTTTAAAGCAAGGTGGGGGAGAAAAAGAATATAGTTCTTCCAGTTCAGTTCAACCTTTCGAGCTCTTTTTTGATTCCCTGAAGGTGAGTGATGCTTCACCGGAAGTGTCAGGTGGCCCCCATTTGGGGTGGGGAACAAGGATGCTTCCTGTCCCCCGATCCCTATGTGCAGTGTCCGCCCAGAGGAGGATGCTGGTGGTGTCAGAGGCCTGGCCGGGGATGCACAGATTTCTTCCGTTGTAGTTTATGGAGCATCTCCGTGTCCTAAGCACAACCCAGACCTCGGTGTTTGTGAGGGCTCCGAACACTCCCAGGTACGCCTTTCACAGACCGCACGGCGCATCCCGGACTTCTGGTAGACCCTCTTCCCGCGGTGAATTTGCCGTCGGCGGCGGTAGGTGGTGCTTTTTATTTCCCCGATCTCAAGCAGAGATCTTATAAATTCCCTTCGCCTGAGATCAGCACGGTTGCTCTCTCACCTCCCCGGATTTAGAGCCCTTTGTTTTCTTTTGCATACTTTCCCAGAGGATCCAGGAGTTTTAATACTTTTTAAAACAACTATAACTTTTCAGAGGAGGGCACTGTTCGACTGAGATGTTGTGTGTTAAAACATCGCTGTATTTACCCTGGTGTCTTTCGTTAGGAGGGAATGTTAATAGCTGCGGCTCGCAAAGGGTCCTGCGAGTCATTTTAGGGGGGAAAAAAAGCATATTAAACAGTTTGCAAAGTCAAATAAATCTGCTTATCTCTTCTGGATCAGAGTTCCCACGCCGATTTGAGCACAGAACACTTCTGAGATAATACTTAGGATAATGGCATTCGTATACCTGGTACATTATCATTATGCTTGGCTACTCGTTAGGAAAAAAAGCTGATCTTTGAAATGTAGACACCTAATTTGTAGACAACATTCTTTTTTTTCTTTCTTATCCCTCTGTCTCTGTCCATCTTTCTTTTTACCTCAACCTACAGCATTTTTCTTTTACCCATGTTGATTTAATCTCTGCTGAAGATGTCAAAGCATTTTCTAAGTTTTAAACCTGAATCCTGACATTGATAATTCTTAGCATTAGGCATTTCCTTATGTCTTCCTTGTTGTTGTTTTTATAGGCCAATGTAGTGTTTTATTTCTTTTTTTTTTAATTCTTGCCTCCCCCCCCCCATATACCCTCTGCCACCTCCACCCTCTACCTGCCCACTCCCCACCCCCAACATTCTTTTGTTTATGTTGTTGTTGTTAATCCTCATCCGAGGATATTTTTCCATTCATTTTTAGGGAGAGTGGGAGAGAGAGGGAAAGAGAGAGAGAAACATCGATGTGAGAGAAACACACATACCTCCTGCATGAGCCCTGACCAGGGCCCGGACTGGGGAGGAGCTTGCAACCAAGGTATGTGCCCTTGACCGGAGTCGAAACTGGGACCTTTTGGTCCACAGGGCAACGCTCTATCTGCTGAGCTAAACCATCTAGGCCTGCCCCCTCCCCCGACCCCCCAACATTCTTAATTAAATGAGTTCACCTGAAGTGGGCAGTGTCCTTTCTTCAGTCCAATTGAAAATGAATTTTGCACCCTAAAAGCAAATAGTGATTTTCAGTGGCTCTCTTAGCTTTCATTCTTTCTCTCATGTCGTCTGGAGGAATGAGTCTGAGTTAAGCAAGGCAGCTACTTAACTACCGTTAAGTAATTTTCCCAAATTCTACTGAAAACTACGAGCAATGAGGGATTTGTAGGCAAGTGACCCGAGACTGTCTATGTGGTGTTATATGCCCTTCACCGAGTGGCATTTACGCACCCACAGGCGCATGTGCTGTGCAGACTATTCCAGAAACTTCCCTTCTATAGTGAGCGTTGCCATTTCAAAGGCAAAGTAAGATTAGTCTTTGCATTTGGAATATTAGCACGTTTTCCACTAGGGTTTAATGAAATCCGTGGAGCGCAGTGAAAGCAGTCTAAGCCAGTCAAGTAGGAACTTGGAAAAATATTGCTCCTTGGTGAGTGTTTTTTATGTCTGGCAGTTGGTAGGGGGATGGTGTCTAGTTGAACACCACCGTGCACGCCAAGTCCAATCTAAGAAATGAAGACCCGCAAGATAAAATGCTGGCGGATGGGGAGTCCAGACAGCTGACGCTGCATTTTCTTTCTTCTTTAAAAAAAAAAAAAAATACCTTTGCCGAAACCAGTTTTATAGATAGAGTGTCGGCCTGCGGACTGAAGGGTCCCAGGTTCGATTCCGGTCAAGGGCATGTACCTTGGTTGCAGGTACATTCCAAGAAAGGGGTGTGCAGGAGGCAGCTGATGGATGTTTCTCTCTCATCGATGTTTCTAAATCTCTTTCTCCCTTTCCCTTCCTCTCTGTGAAAAATCAATAAAAATATTTTTTTAAAAAATACCTTTATTGATTTCAGAGAGGAAGGGAAAGGGAGAGAGGGAGAGAGAGAGAGAGATAGAAACATCAATGATGAGAGAGAATCAATCATCCATCAGCTGCCTCCTGCAAAGCCCCCCACAGGGGATTGAGCCGGCAAACCCCAGGCATGTTCCCTGACCGGGAATCGAACCTCCACCTCCTGGTTCTTAGTTCGGTGCTCAGCCATCGAGCCACACCGGCCTGGCTGGAGTCTATGTTTTCATTGTACAGGGCTGGTCACCATCCTGACTCTGGATGATGGTGATGAGATGCATACTCCCCCTTTCTCCTCTCCCCTCCCCCCTTTCTGGGTCCTTGAAACCATCGCCATCCTGTTCGAGGCAGTGTCACCAGTCAGGTTACGTTTGTTCGCTGGTTTTGATTTGTGGAATATCCGAGTGGAAAGAAGTAGCAAGCGGAGGTTTTAGTTAAAGATCAGAGGCTTCGGGGTGTGAAGAGTTGAGGGGGGAAAGCTGTCACCCTCACAGGAGGGTCTGTCACCCTTTCCAGCAGGAAAATTGGGAGCAGAAAGGTCAGCTGCTCAGAGACAGGGGCTTCTTCTGTTTACAGGTCACTAGCATCACTCCCGACGGGGGGTTGGGGGGGCGGGGATGGAGGGGGGGGACACTCTCTCTCAGCTTCACTCGGTCTCAGAGCTCAACATGCTGACAGATACTGGGTACGCAGTTCGTGTTCCGTCTCTCCGAAAAGCCTTGCACGTGAAACGATCTCCTCTTCTTTCTTTGCTGGGCTGCCTTACATCGCATTGAAATTCACGGAATATGAATTATGTCTTCCTTCTATATCAGGATTGCCGGAGCGCCGCTGGCTATAGATCTTGAGTTAATTAGAAATTAGATCATGACGGAGGGATGAAACATTTCGCCATTTAAAACACAAAGCAATTAAAAACCCCGTGCACTGTTTCGAAGCTTTATGACTTGATATATTTTACTGACTCCACCCCAAGGTCACACTGCGCGAAGCTCCTCTAAAGAAAACGTGTTTTGCTGAGACCGGTTTGGCTCAGTGGATAGAGCATCGGCTTGCGAACTGAAAGGTCCCCGGTTCGATTCCGGTCGAGGGCATGTACCTTGCTTGTGGGCACATCTCCACT
Source organism: Lasiurus borealis (assembly GCA_004026805.1). Taxonomy (NCBI): domain Eukaryota; kingdom Metazoa; phylum Chordata; class Mammalia; order Chiroptera; family Vespertilionidae; genus Lasiurus; species Lasiurus borealis. The sequence goes on along the minus strand of PVJN01002811.1, from coordinate 55,860 downwards.
GTGGGGCGTGCAGGAGGCGGCTGATCGATGTCTCTCTCTCATCGATGTTTCTGACTCTCTATCCCTCTCCCTTCCTCTCTGTAAAAAATCAATAAAAAATATATTTTAAAAAAAATTATAAAAAGAAAGAAAGAAAAGAAAACGTGTTTTTTTTGTTTTGTTTTTCTCTGACTTCTGGAAAATTTCAGGCCGTCCTCAAGAGTAGAGGATAGCAACATCGCACCAAGCTTGCTGTGTCTCCTTTTAATTTTTATATTTTTACTGGAGCGTTTTACAGCATACAGGATAGGTCATCTGTAGATCCGGCACTGCATACCTCGAAGTGCTGAGAATGTTATATACACATCATTCTATCACACATCACAGGATTCCCACTAACGTGACAGCCTCTGGAAGAAAACCTTTAGGAGTATTTGCACACGATGTTGCTCTGTGGTTTTCTTTCTGCGTCTCAGAGGGGGCTCACCCGTATAGATGCTTTCATCCTGAGACCCGGCTTCTGACTGCTGGCTCTTTGGAAAGTACGGCTGGGGGGAGCGGTGTAGAGGGATTACAGAGTTCACCCCCATTTGCTCACAAGCATTAGGGCTACAATTCTTTTTAATATATTTTATTGATTTTCCACAGAGAGATGGAAGAGGAATAGAGAGCTAGAAACACCAATGAGAGAGAAACATCCATCCGCTGCCTCCTGCACACCTCCTACTGGGGATATGCCTGCAACCAAGGTACATGCCCTTGACCGGAATCGAACCTGGGACCTTGCAGTCTGCAGGCCGAGGCTCTGTCCACTGAGCCAAACTGGTTTCAACTAGGGCTACAATTCTTATTCTCCGGATTACCGATGGAGGAGCCGGTTCCCACGTTTAGCCTCCACTCCGGTTCCTGCCTGTTTCTAGGAATGTAAATCTACACTGGACAGGCTTACAGAATAGCAGTCAATGGATTTAGGGCCCGAGGGATGTTTCGCCTTTATAATGACAAAGTGAAGAAAAAATACACCACTGCTCCCGCTCCATCCCTCTCCAAAGGATAAAGCCAACCAAGAATTCCTCAGAGGTAGCTATCGATACAGATTTGAGACGTGATCCCTGACCTTTTGTTGTTTGTTGTTAATCCTCACCTGAGGATATTTTCCCATTGATTTTTTTTTAAGGGAGAGTGGAAGGGAAAGGGAGAGAGAAAGAGAATTAGTGATGTGAGAGAGACACATCGATTGGCTGCCTCCTGCATGCACCCCCCCAGGGACCAGGCTGGGGAGGAGCCTGCAACCCAGGTATGTGCCACTCCTTGACTTGAATCAAACCCGCAGGCTGACGCTCTATCCACTGAGCCAAACTGGCCAGGGCTCATTCCTGACCTTTGTTAACGCTTCTACAAACATCGGAGCACGCACTCTCCCCACCTTCCTTCCCGTTAGTCCTGTGAGTTATTTGTGTTTTATTCTGAAGGAATTATTAAGGAAATAAACCGTCTCAGCCACTTGCTTTTTTTCCACTTTAATTGGGGACATCTACCCCATCATTGTGCCGATAGATTTATCTCTCTCCTTTCACTGCTTTCTGTTATATGGATATCTCATAATTTAATTCTGCCCTCTGAGGTTGTTGCTATGATCAATTATTGGGTGTCGCATCTTGCATGTGTATACAGATCCCTATCTGTTAGAATGGGCGGAGCCAGGGCTGTGCACACTTAAACTTATCTTCCAGCCAAAACCGGTTTGGCTCACTGGATGGAGCATCGGCCTGTGGACCGAAAGGTCCCAGGTTTGATTCCTGTCAAGGGCATGTACCTTGGTTGTAGGCACATACCCAGTCGGGGGCGTGCAGGAGGTAGCTGGTAGATGTTTCTCTCATTGATGTTTCTAACTCTCTATCCCTCTCCCTTCCTCTCTGTAAAAAAAAAAAATCAATAAAAAATATTAAAAAACAAAACAAAACTTATTCTCCAAAGACATTTACTGACCTCTAGTCTGATTTAAGTTTTCTTCTCTTTGACTTTTTTTTAAAGTTTTACTTTCAAAAACAGTTTCTATTTAGAACGAAACACATGGAACAATTTTCTTCACAGATTTTGTCATGGGTTTAAAATCCCTTCCAGGTAATCTTTTTTATTCCAATTGTGTGTGTGTTTCCTCCTTGCTATAGTCACGAGGTTCTGGTTCCTTCCTGCCTACACCCACTTAACAGTTCTGCCTCGCGGGGTTTGCCGCTGGCGTGGGGGTGCAGTGCAGGCTCCCAGCCCCATCTACCCCCTGGAGGGTGAGACCCGGGCCTCCCACCCCCACCACCCAGGTGCACCATCCGGTGAGAACGCACAGCCGGGAGGGAGCATCACTTCGGTGGTGAACGCGGTGACCTCCGCAGGCCCACCTCCCCTTCCCCAGCATCCTGACAGCTGTCAGGAGCGCATCTGTTTTGTCCATTCATGGAAGAGCTCGATACTCCCCCGGCTCACTCCTGGGGGGAAGGCAGGGGAGCAAGAGCTGGTCATTTCTCTGCGAGGCCTTAGCTGCCCTTTTGGAGATGGTCCGTTATTCTTACAGGAACAGGAGGAGTATACTGCTGCTGGGAGCGTTGGGGAATCTTAAATATATTTTTTTATTGATTTGAGGAGGGGAGAGGGATAGAAAGTCAGAAACATCGATGACAGAGAGACATCGATCAGCCGCCTCCTGCACGCCCCACAGTGGAGAAGTGCCCGCAAGCAAGGTACATGCCCCCGACCGGAATCAAACCCGGGACCCTTCAGTCCGCAGGCCGACGCTCTATCTGCTGAGCCAAACCGGCCTCGGCTACGTTGGAGATCTTTTTCTCCACGTTTGTTTAGTTGTGATGTGGTAGTGCTTTACGGGAGTGAACTCTGGCTGACCTTCTCGGAGGATATAAGCCTGAAAACATGGAGTGTTTTGATTTGCTCAAAGGAGGCGTTTACCCTTTTTGAAGCACAAAGCCCCTGGGAAAAGAGGTTCGCAGGTGCTTACTATCTTTAAGTGCAAGGAGCCTGCCTTTCAAGTCTGGTTCCCACCTCAAAAGACATAACTTTTGCCCTAACCGGTTTGGCTCAGTGGATAGAGCGTCAGCCCAGGGACTCAAGGGTCTCAGGTTCGATTCTGGTCAAGGGCAATGTACTTTGATTGCGGGCACATTCCCAGTAAGGGGCGTGCAGAAGGCAGCTGACCGATGTTTCTCTCTCATCCATGTTTCTAACTCTCTCTCCTTCTCCCTTCCTCTGTAAAAAATCAATAGAAATTTTGTGTGTTTTTTTTAAAAAAAAGCCGTAACTTTTGAGAGAATGAGGACGAGCAGTTATGTGTTTATTGATTATTGATAAAGAAATAAATCCATAATATCTGAAACAATCAGGTTATAAAAGCATGTATTCTCCCTTTTTGAAAAAAAAATGAATGTCCATATGCATATCTAAACAGAAAGGACTGAAATGTTAAGGAACGTGGGATGGGTTTTTTATGATTTGGGGTCATCTTAATGTACTGACAACTCTTAGAGCAGCGATTCTCAACCTGTGGGTCGAGACTCCTTTGGGGGTCAAACAACACTTTCACAGGGGTCACCTAAGACCATTGGAAAACACAGATACGATTCATAACAGTAGCAAAATTACAGTTATGAAGTAGCAACGGAAATAATTTTATAGTTGGGGGTCTGTATTAAAGGGTCGCAGCATTAGAAAGGTTGAGAACCACTGTCTTAGAGGCACCTGAACCCTTAGCAACAATATGAATTATTTAGGGGGTTTGGGATGGGAGGAAAGGAAAACAAGACCCCCCTTTTTTTGGCGAGGAAAGATAATTACCCATCCTCAAGAACACAGGCCATTTGAGAAAAGCATCTTTGCATGGAGCGCAGAGCGGTGAAATGTCTGAGTGTGGGAGGAGCAGAGTCCATTTCTGCGTGGGGGTCAGTGGGTCTGAGACTCTGGCTGCTCACTCCAGACATTTCCCATGGGTCGCAGCGTGGGTGCACTTGCTGGATCCAAGCTATACATATCCTAAAACAGGCTCGAAGCTCAATTTTACCAATGTCACCGTCATAAATGGCCTGTCACCAAAGTCAGTTCTTCAGGTGCCTTCCTGACAGAGAGGCAATTGCCCGTGGCCTCTGGGAATGACTGATCTAACATGTATCTACCACATGTCGCAGGTAAAGTTGGCCGGCGGATGAGCTCAGTTTTTAAAACTCTTTATGTACATTGTCTAAATATACTTCACCATATACATAGAACATTTCTTCTTTTCTTTTTTTTTAAAGGTAAGATTTCCTTTTTTAAAAAATATATTTTATTGATATTTTACAGAGAGGAAGGGAGAAGGAGAGAGAGTTAGAAACATCAATCAGCTGTCTCCTGCACGCCCCCTACTGGGGATGTGCCCGAAACCGAGGTCCACGCCCTTGACCGGAATCGAACCTGGGACCTTTCAGTCCCCAGGCCGATGCTCTATCCACTGAGCCAAACAGGTTTCAGCACATTTCTTTTTTTTTTTTTAATCATTTTTTATTTTCAATGACAATCCATAGACATTATTATCTTGGTTCCAGGTGTACCCCTCCCCACATCATTAGACATTATCTAGCTTACTAAGTGATCATCCTGACACATCTCGCACTCACCTGGCACCATATTAGTAATTAGAATACTAGAGGCATGGTGCACAAAGGTCGTGCACTTGGGAGAGGGCATCCCTCAGCCCAGCCTGCGCCCTCTCACAGTCTGGGACCCCCTTCCTTCTTACCACCCGCCTGCTCACTGCTCCTTCCTGCTGGGCTTGCTGCTCTTGGGCACGGCCATGGAGGTGGGAGAGGTTCCCGCCACTGCTGCTGCACTCACCAGCCATGAGCCCGGCTTCTGGCTGAGTGGCACGTCCCCTGTGGGAGGGCACTGACCACCAGGGGGCAGCTCCTGTGTTGAGCGTCTGCCCCTTGGTGGTCATTGCGCGTCATAGCGACTGGTCGTTCCCTGTTCGGTCAATTTGCATATTAGCCTTTTATTCTATAGGATTGCTGACTATGTTCCCTATGCTGTACTTTACATCCCCATGGCTGTTGTGTTACAACCAGTTTGTACTTAATCCCTTCATCCTTTTCACCCAGTCACTCAGATATACACATAACATTTCTAAACATGGATCAAAGTTTGTGCCTGTGTCCTTTCTATCTGATCCTTCGTGTTAAAAGATAGTCAAGTTGACTCCTCTGTGAATCATCACATTGGATTTGATAATTCACAAAGCATTATGAGAAATCTTTCAAGAATTATAGAAACTTGCCCTAACCGGTTTGGCTCAGTGGATAGAATATCAACCTGTGGACTTGTGGGTCCCAGATTTGATTCCAGTCCAGGGCATGTACCTTGGTAGTATGCAGGAGGCAGCTGATCGATGTTTCTCTCTCATCGATGTTTCTCTCTACCCCTCTCCCTTTCTGTAAAAAAAAAATCAATAAGGTATATTTTAAAAAAAAAGAATTATAGAAACTCTGTAGAACACTAAACACTCTAAAACTTCAGCCTTCTGGTTCCTAAACCAGGCGCACAGCTGACCAACATTTACTGCGTTGAAATTAATGTGTTAGGACAGCTTTCGCATGTTCCCTGTTGAGCTTGCCACGTTACGGTGTATATGTCAGCATGTTTTAGGTCCGGGATTCATGGGGTGACCGTGTAGCCTCAGATAATACGTTCCTTGCTTTCCTCGCTGGGCTCTTCTTCACGTTATTAATCAAATGGAAGGCTCACCTGTGCACCTCGCCAGTGGGATGAAGCTCACATACTCGTCATCGCCGGCGCTTTTTGCTGATGAGCCTGATGAAGACCTCCCTCCCCCACCTTTGCCTTTGTCATTGGGTTTCGTTTAAAAGTCCCATCTTTCACATTCTGGTAAGAGAAGAACTTAAGTGGAAATGTAATCTGAGTATTCTGACTCCTAAATGGACTCGGCATGGGCCTGTGGCAGCCAGCCACTCCGTGGGCAGTGCACGCTGTTGAAGTGCAATGGAAGGACAGCTTTTCGGGGAGCCGAGAACAGCCAGGCAAAATGAATGTAGCACAGTTCACGCCTTCTAGATGGATGGTCTGGAGCCCGCTGTCCCTTTAAGGCTCTGATGGGGTCACTGATTTGGCCAGTCGGCGGCATGGAGCGATGCCAAGTGGAGTGTGACCCTCTGAGATTTCTTTGGGGTCCAGGTCTGGGTACTGCAGGGTGCTCTCTGAGGCGTTTTGTCACTGTGTCACTCACAGGTTCTGCTAATGGTCGGGGAACCCGGGAAGTGGTCAGGGGGGAGGCCTGGCCTGCAGGCCTCGGCCGCCTCCCTTCCTCAGCTTGTCCGGCCAACCTGCAGTCACTTGTCCTCACCTGTGAAGTGGAAACCGTGGCGCCTGCTATGTTGGCTTTAAGACAGATGAGAAAAGTACATGCACTGGAAAGCGTGGAAATCTTGAGGTTCCTGTGGGTTTATTTGTGTTATTTATTTATTTTTAAAATATATTTGTATTGCTTTCAGAGAGGAAGGGAGAGGGAGAGAGAGAGATAGATGAGAGAGAAACATTGATTGGCTGCTGCCTGCAGGCCCCTTACCGGGGATCGAGCCTGCAACCAGAATCGAACCTGGGACCCTTCAGTCTGCAGGCCGACTCTCTATCCACTGAGCCAAAACGGCTGTGATTTACTGTGCTGTTTTTATTTGGCTTAAAACATTTTTTTTAATATTCAAAAAATGGTTTGAGGGCATGTCTGTATGTCTCTTGTTTTTGCAACCGATGACCTCAATTGCACAAGTTATTCAACAGGGAAGACTGCAAATGACCATTTTTAACTGTCTGCCTCTGCCTTTGGAAGGACATATCGTCACCTATGCATATTCTAGTCAACTATGCAGACCTCCTAATCACAAGGAAACACTGAAGTAAAAGGCTTTTTTAAAAACTTGCCTCCCGTGGCAGTTTATAAGCTCAAAATGGCGGGGACCACACCTGGTGTATTTACTGTTTGTTATATCTCAAATAAGCCTGGAATGATGGGTGTGCAAATCATGCATGGTGTTCAGATGAATGAATGAGTGAATGAATGAATGAATGAATGGTGTGTGCACTTATTCAGCTGGATCATTCAGATGAATAAAAAAGGCTTAGCCAAAACAGGTTTGGCTCAGTGGATAGAGCATCAGCCTGTGGATTGAAAGGTTCCAGGTTCGATTCCGGTCAAGGGCATGTACCTTGGTTGCGGGCACATCCCCCGTAGGAGGTGTGCAGGAGGCAGCTGATGGATGTTTCTAACTTTCTGTCTCTCTCTCTTCTTCTCTGTAAAAAATCAATAAAATATATATTAAAAAATAATTTTTAAAAAGGCTTAAATCTTCATGGTCACCGACCCTCCTTGCTCTGTGTCTCTCCTCGGAACGATCGCTCTTCCTTGGCGTCCGGGCTTTCTAACGTGGCCGCGGACACTGACACCGGGCTTTCTCTCCCCACAGCTCCCCCAGAAGAACGGCCAGCTGTCCGCCCTCAGCAGCTCAGTGGAGCAGGAGGAGCCCCTGCCGCAGGAGGCCGCCCTGAACGGCCAGGAGGAGGCAGCCCCTGGCCCAGAGGGTAAGTCGCCCTCCCAGGCTCTGAGCCGGACCACCGGGGCCGCAGGGCAGACGGCACCTGCGGGGCCCCGGGAGAGGAACCAACACGGGTCTGGGCAGGATGCGCACATGCCGGCACCCTCCCTGGGGGCGGGGGGTGTTGATGAGACAAGCGGTGAATGGGTCACAAAAGGAAATATGTATCTGGCCGTGGGGTAGGCCCTGCACGTAGGTGAGGAAGTTATAGACCGACTCTTGGGCACAGGAAGTGGAGTCACGTTTCCTCTTCCTTTCGCACCCTTACCTGGAACATCATGTTTTTTTGTTTTGTGTCCCCACTTTGCCTTGTCCCAATTATTACTTGTCTGGTGTCTACTGTGAACCCTTGGAAACGCTGGGGTCCTGTTGCTTTAAGAGTCAGGATCTCTCACTCTGCAGAGGGCCTGCTACAGGTGCACCCATGTGTCAGTCGTGTGCGTTTCCCGCTGGGCGCCTCTCTTTGCCTACCCCGGGAGGTGTTGCATGCATGTAGCCCCCCAGCCTTGAGATCCTAGAGGGGTGACTCCTGGAAAGCGAGCCTCCCCCCACAGTACCCGGGGTTTGATCTCAGCCCGTGCGGAGTGGCCAGAACCACCCCTTAGTGTCAGGATCAAGTCCCTTGAAGGCCCATCTGTTGAAGACCCGTGCTCTGACCTGGAGTTCTATTTCCATCCTTCTCTTCCATCATCAGGAAGGAATAATCTAACAGCCACGATCGGAGGCATGTACATGGATGGTTTGGCACGCAGTCAGCCGACTCTTGTGTGTGACACGAACGAGACGAGCGGCTGGGGAAGTCCTGTGAGAGGAGACTGGCCGTTGGCTGGGTTCCATGAGATTCTCCCAACTCAGGGGACGCATTTTGTTTGTTGGCTGGTCCCATAAAACTGCTTTGGGGTGGGGGACTTGTCCTTCCTTCCCTTCCGGACTATTTGGCTGGTCACACAACCTGACATGACCAATGAACAGGAGAAAAATAAATTTAATGGCGGACACACAGGGGATGTGGGGCTCAGGGGTGTGTTAAAGATACGAGACACAAAAGGCAGCCAGTGATGGAAAGGGCTGGGGTCTGGAGATACAAAGGGGAGGAAGGCCATCCTCAGGAAGGCCCAGGGGATGCTGGGAAAACAGACTGCTTCGGTAGAATGGGATTCTGGTAATAGCTCTCTTACTGGTACAGACCCTCTTTCCCAGGTACATGTAGGCAACTGAGCGTGGAGGTGAAGAGTTTTTCCTGAGTGCGCTGGGTTTTTATTGTCTTTAGCTCGAAATAATCCTCCTGCCAAAGTGGCATATTGGGAGAATTGCTTTAAAGCCCTTCAGTGCTGCTCTAACCGGTTTGGCTCAGTGGATAGAGCCTCGGCCTGTGGACTGAAGGGTCCCAGGTTCGATTCCGGGGAAGGGCATGTGCCTTGGTTGTGGGCAAATCCCCAGTAAGGGGTGTGCAGGAGGCAGCTTATTCATCGATATTTCTGGTTCTCTCTTCCTGTCTGTAAAAATCTATAATATATATTAAAAACAAACAAACAAGCCGAGACCGGTTTGGCTCAGTGGATAGAGCATCAGCTTGCGGACTGAAAGGTCCCGGGTTCGATTCCAGTTGGGGGCATGTACCTTGCTTGCGGGCACATCTTCACTGTGGGGCGTGCAAGAGGCGGCTGATCGATGTCTCTCTTTCATCGATGTTTCTGACTTTCTGTCTCTCTCTTTTCCTCTCTGTAAAGAATCAATAAAATATATTAAAAACAAAGAAACAAAAAAAGCAAAATGAAGCCCTTCAGTGCTGATCTTCCCATGGCACCTTAGTCTAATAGGAGAAGGGCTTTGCATCACTTAGCACAGAGTTTCAAATCCCTTCTTCCAAAATAATTATAAGGGCTCAACCCAAACTCCACAGTCTCACACTCTGTCCAAATCTGCCACAGCACACTGGGAGTCCTCCATGGCCAAGCCCGTGTGCTGGGGGCTTCAGAGAAGATGAAAACAGCCAAATACGGAGTCCTGATGTTAGATTGTCAAACTATATTTTTTGTGCTTTTCCTCTTGACATCAGTGATGATAGCCTGTGGTTAGGTTTCACAGTGATTTCCAGAAATCCATTCCACGTGTACACAATGGCATCGTTTGGTTTGGGACACTTAACTGAAGATCCTGGGACTTTGGTTTGACCGAGAACAGCTCGGACCCATCCTGGTCCCTGGAGGCCTGGCCCGCAGTGGGATTGGGTCCTGCCCTGCGTGATCAGATGTTGGGAGAAAACTAGAAACTAGGGGTGCCTGCTAGAGGGGTTTTCATCTCAAGTGACAATACTCAGCAAAGCCAGAAGTGAATGCATTTTTGCACGTTGACTTTTGCTCTCTTATCTGAGACCAGAAATACTGGTGATTCAGGACTAGTCCTCTCTCTGTAAAGAAAATGGGATCCTACTTTCTTGTGAATGTTCTTCAAATGATGGGAAAAGGGGAGTGCCTATAAAATGTTTCCTAAAAATTGTGCGGCAGAGTCAGGTTTGTGTGTTTTGGAGGGGATTTCAAGACCATTTAATTTCGGGGTCATCTTTTAGAGAGTACACAATTAGAAATATTTATTAAAATGAACACACACACACACACACACACACACACACACACACACGTCGGTCAGTTAGTTTGAGTGTCATCCCGATATGCCAGGGTTGCGCATTCAATCCCTGGTCAGGACATACAGGAATCAACCAATTCATAAGTGGAACAACAAATCAATGTTTCTCTCTTTCTCAAATCAATAAAAAGGAAAGAAAAATAATTCACCACAAATTACTTTAGCCTTGGAGGTTTAATCCTTCTGAATTCTTTTCAGGTGATTATACTTTATCAAACTGCTGATATGGAATTGCAGGCCTTCCCCAGCTAGAAAGTTCTATTACAATGTGCCACTCCCAGCATTCTCAGGGGCTGTATGAGTGCTATTAGTCTTGTGGAAAATCTGCTTCTGCCGAAAAGATTAAAAAAAAAAAAAAAGACACATCTCAACCCAAACTGTAATTTGTTCTATATCTGTGCCGTATATGGTTTTCCATGAATTAAATGCCTGAACGAAAAAAGATTTTTAAAATATTCTATCTTGTTCTGGGACCAATTTTAGATTTAAAACTTTTGCTAATTAGAACTTTAGGATTTAAAAAAGAGCCCTAGCCGGCTTGGCTTAGTGAATAAAGCGTCAGCCTGCAGACTGAAGGGTCCCAGGTTCGATTCTAACCAAGGGCACATGCCTGGGTTTCGGGATTGATCCACATTGGGGGGCATGCAGAAAGCAGCCAATCAATGATTCTCTCTCATCATTGATGTTTCTATCTCCTTCTCCCTTCCTCTCTGAAATCAACAAAGAAGTATATTAAAAAAAAAAAAAAAAGCAAAACTCAATCTTAAGTATCTGTTGGGCAGATTATTTTTTTCCCCAGAACAAATGGGAAAAATTCAACACTCTGACATTAAAAAATGTAAAGATCCTTCTTTGTTCTGGCGATAACATATTTGGTTGTTAAAGGACCTAGAGAATGCATTGCTGTATACCAGCAAGCAAGTGATTGTCTCATAGTTTAATAAGTTTGGATTTATCATTGACAAGGCATACATACATACACACACACACACACACACACACACACACACACATTTTCCCTTTCTGCAGAATAGACACAGCCAACATCGTAAAGCATGTGAGAGCCATGTTTTCTATCCCACCTTTCACAGGTCACATGTTTGTGTGAGCAAATAAATGGTGGTCTTCTTCTCGTTTTTGACATTTTTGCTCACACTATTTGCACACCCAGAGAGGACAGTTGGATGCTTTGCACTAGCATTGGCCATTGGGGGCCGCAGCTTTCGGGGTACCAGCCCACTGAGCAGAGAGCAGGCTGTGCTGCCCTCTTCAGAGAATGGGGACCGGGCTGTTCAGGTAAAGGGCATGGGGACCACTATTGTATAGCTATTCTGACCCCCGGGGCAACACTCACCCCAAGAAAAATAAAGACCAGTGTGGCTCAGTGGTTGAGTCTGAATCAGGAGGGTCACGGTTCGATTCCTGGTCAGAGCACATGCCTGGCTGTGGGTTTGATCCCTAGTAGGAGGTGTACAGGAGGCAGCTGATCAGTGACCCTCTCTCATCATTGATGTACAGTGGTACCTCAAGATACGAGTTTAATTCATTCCATAACCTTGAGGCGTGGGAAACTATGAGACGCTTGAGGGCGGTAAACTGGTGGGTCGTGTGCAGCCGGCCGATTCTCGCAATTACTCCTATCTCAAATATCGCTCGTATTTCAAAGCAAAAATCACTTGCTCGACGGCTCGTTTCTCAAAAATCTCCTATGTTAGGGCACTCGTATCTCGAAGTATGTCGTATCTCAAAGTATGTCTTATCTCTCTCTCCCTCTCCCTTCCTCTCTGAAATAAATAAAAATATAATTTTTAAAAAAGACAAAGACCCCAAAGACCCCGCAATCTTGTTGCTTAACGCAGAAGCTTTCCTAAGGGTGGATTTCATACATGTCCCAGGACTCCGCTTCTCTGTGTCTGGATATTTCCCGCAGACACAGGAACCAAGGAGCCATCGATCAGTTACCGAGAAGCTTAACTTGAAAACGGGAGAACTTCCTTTTTCAAATAAGGCTTCTGAGCACTGTCTTGGCTTTCTTGTATTTGCGGTTTGAACCTGCCGGCTCCTGGAGCCCAGCGCCTGTGGGATATGGGCAGGCGGCAGGGTTACCGTGGATCGACCGCAGCCCTCCCTGCGGGTCTTGTTCTTTTATAGAAAATCCATTCTGGAATTACAAGTGGTTTTTCTTCACTCTTGATCATTTAAGAACTTTCTGGGCAGTGAGTACCCCGAGGGCTGCTCCAGGTCTCTGTTCAAAGATGACCTCCCTCCCCCCAAATACTTGTTTTTCTCCGAGAGGCTGTTTTTCTACTGAGAAGAAATGTTTTTCTGATTCAGAGACCCTTTTCTGTTTCCGTTTTGGCACCTTGTTGGTGTTTTCACGAAGACAGGCCTATGGCCCACATTCCTCATGGTTTCAGAAAACCAGAGAAGAGCCAAGCAACACTCAGAGAGGTGGAGTGACATTTGTTATTCGCGGGAAAAATATCTCTCCAATTCTAGTGCCCAACCTGGAGGAATTTTCCCTATTGATATGTTTTTACCTTGTCTGTCTCCCAAATATGGGGTGTTTCCGGCCTCCTTTGCAAGTTCTTAAAGAGCCCCTATGTGCTGAGGCCTTGAGACCTCAACCAAAGGCCTGGCCTGGTGCCAGCACTGATCATTTCATCTGGGGACAGTTTAATGGCCTCTCTAAAGTGGGAGTAGTCTTATTTTCCTTATTATTTAAGCAAGCAAGCGTTTACAGAAGCCAAATAGCAGGGTTTAAATTTCAAACAGCACTCTAACCGGTTTGGCTCAGTGGATAGAGTGTCAGCCTGCAGACTGAAGGGTCCCAAGGTTCGATTCCCGTCAAGGGCATGTGCCTTGGCTGGGGGCACATCCTCAGTAGGGGGCGTGCAGGAGGCAGACGATCATTGTTTCTCTCTCATCGATGTTTCTGACTCTATGCCTCTCCCTTCCTCTCTGTAAAAAAAAAAAAAAAAAAAAAAAAAAAAAATCAATAAAATATACTTTAAAAAATAAATCAATAAAATAAAATTTCAAACAGCGGTTTTTATATCAGATACCTGCTCTTAGTTTTACCACAGAAGGTCTAGATATCTTTTCTCGAAAGTAAAGGTGCATTTTAAATGCGTTCATCAATATGAATCTAAAAAAGCTGGCTGTTCGCTTTCGACCATCATGAAAGCATTGAGGTGTCTAAGAATAAAGAATTCTCGTGCATTAAAAAAGCAACAATGGAACTCCCAGGAGTGAGCGGAGGAGAAACGGACTTCTGAAGTGCGCAGCTGCCCGGTGATTTAAAACTGGCTGCTAGGTAGACTCAGCCCCGAGAGGCAGATGAAAGGAAGGGGTGAGGGGGGCTGGATGCCCGGCCCTGGAAGAAACCTCAGCAGCGAGAAAAGCGGGCAACAGCAGACATTTACCTGACACTAGAGCTGCCCGCTGCTGCCCAGTGAGTGAGTAATGAGTGTTTTTTTTTTTTAATACTTTACTGATTTTTTACAGAGAGGAAGGGAGAGGGATAGAGTGTTAGAATCATCAATGAGAGAGACATCTATCAGCTGCCTCCTGCACGCCCCCCACTGGGGATGTGCCCGCAACCAGGAATACATGCCCTTGACCAGAATCGAACCTGGGACCTTTCAGTCCGCAGGCCGACGCTCTATCCATTGAGCCACACCGGTTTCGGCAGTAATGAGCATTTTACAACAGTGCAATACCAGACTGAGGCCTTTGGCTTGCTGGCTGCAGCAGTTAAACCAGAGGCCAGTGACTGCCACCGGCCTTCCGGCAGCCCCCGGAATAGAGCAGCGAGCTCGGCATCTGTGAAAGCAGGAGAGAGAGCTACTGGAAGCTTCCTGTTTGCGAATGAACCGAAAGGGTTCAGTACCTGCTGCTGCTGGAAGAGGAGGGGCTGAGACCCCCTTCCAATGCACTCCCGTGGGAGAGGCCTGGTCGCTGCTCTGCCACAAAGGGGACTGGCGGGGAGACAAGGGGCCTGATCCCCAAGCCACTGCCACAGAAGCGCTTTGCAACGTGCAAAGCTGTTTCTCACTGCAGCTCTGGCTGTTTGGGACTGACAGCTTAAAGGCAAAGGAAAGGCGCTCTCCCTGGACCGGGGAGCCTTCAGGACTTTGAGGTTCTCTAGGAGAGGAGGAGTCTGACTGAGGGGTGGCAGAGACCTTATTGGATTGGAAGGACCTAAGGCTGCATGTTAAACTTATAAATTATGGCCCTGACCAGTTTGGCTCAGTGGATAGAGTATCGGCCTACAGACTCAAGGGTCCCAGGTTCCATTCTGGTCAAGGGCATGTACCTTGGTTGTAGGCACATCCCCAGTGGGGGGCGTGCAGGAGGTAGCTGATCGATGTCTCTTTCTCATCGATGTTTCTAAATCTCTATCCTTCTCCCTTCCTCTCTGTAAAAAATCAATAAAATATATATTTTTAAAAAGAACTTGCAAAGGGGGCCGGAAACACCCCATATTTGGGAGACAGACAAGGTAAAAACATATAAAGAGGGAAAATTCCTCCAGGTTGGGGGCCAGGATTTGAGAGACATTTTCCTCTGGACCCGCACGTAATAAATGTCACTCCCCCTCTCTAAGTGTTGTTTGGTTCTTCCCCAGTTTTCTGTAACATCATTATTTCTCTCCACATCACTTGTCCACATCTGGCATTCCACATGCCTGTATCTTACCCCCACCTCTGCTACGATCAAGGAAGGGTCTAGATCAGTGGTTCTCAACCTTCCTAAGGCCAAAACCTTTGCATACAGTTCCTCATGTGGTGGTGACCCCCAACCATGAAATTTCGCTACTGATGTAACATCTGCATTTTCCGATGGTCTTAGGTGACCCCTGTGAAAGGGTCATTCGACCCCCGAAGGGGTCGCGACCCACAGGTTGAGAACCGCTGGTCTAGATGCTTCAGTCTAGAACAGTGTCTGACACCTAGTCAGTGCTCAGCAAATATCTGAGTAAATGAAGACACCGTTTTAAGTTAGAGTGAACAATACTATATGGTTTCTTCTATGGGAGAGAAGGACCTGTTTTCCGCTTTATATCCGTTTATTTCCTGTGTAGTTTTTTAACATGCAGCTTTATAGAGTCATCCGTGCTTCTTGGTGGCATCAGCTCCAGCACAGCTGGATGCTCTTCAGTCCCCGCACTGGGCTCTCGCAGGTGCCGGCTTGGGGTGGCTCAGGGGTTGTTGCCTGGAGACGTGAAACCAGACCCTGACCTGCTGGTGATTAAAGGAGGACTCTCAGTCCCCCACTGCTATCTCGTGTGAGAGCTCAGTAGACAAAGAGAGGGGGTTTTGTTTTCGCTACTCCCGTGTTTCGAGTACAATATTATTGCATGACGGGTTCTCAAGCTGTATCCTGTTTTGCCGTGTTTTGAAAACGAGAGCGAACACTCACCAGATAGGCCTTGAACCTGACAGAAAAGTACGGGCGTGTGCAGTTTCTGGGGACGGTTTGAATCCATTCCCCACTCCTGTAGCTGTTCTCAGCACGCCTCTCTGAAATTACTTCATGTCATTGACAAATTGGGGGTGTAATAGTCTAGCGCTTTCATCTTTAAAGAAACGTAGAGATTTTTTTGTTTTGTTTTGTTTTGTTAGCAATGAACAGCCTGGCTGTATGGAGAGGGCTTTTTCCCTCTGAACTGCATCCAAGTCTGACAGGGCAACGAGCCTTGATTTTTCCTTCTAGCTTAAAAAAAAAAAAGTGTGGGTGAGACAGGTAGATAAGATAAGATCTTGATTCATTCATCCTCCCTCCCTTTTATAAATCACTTCAGGCCTTGATCTGAACACACCCCTTCATCTCTCTGAGCATCAATTTCCATCTTGACATGAGTATTTTTATCCAAGATGAAATTCTGGGATTGAATAGCGTCAGAATCGGTAGTCATACAGGCATTTAGAAACCAAATGATGGGTTAGCCGCTGACGACGCGGAAGAGACCTTGAGCCGGTGAGCATCTACTTGATAATTCTTTTATGCCTTTTTATAAGAGCACTTCCGTGCTTTTTCTTGTTAGTCTGATCTCAAAAGCCGTCTCCTAGATGTGAAGTTGTCGTTTGGTGACAAAAGGTTCAAGAGAGAAAAATGTATTGGAGAATGACTCTGTGTAATAATTTAGGTATGAAAGAAAGGTAAGGAGCTTCATAAATGTGCCTACAGGTAACATGTCTGTCCCCCACTCCCCCATATGGGAGAAGATGGGAATTATGTCATAGGGGTTGGTTATGGCCGGGATGGGGGAAAGATGCTGATAAATGTCATACCTACTTGCCCGGCCTAAAGGCTGCCAGTCAATCTTTAATTACTGCAGAGACTTACACGTGGCTATCATTTAGAGCAGCGGTTCTCAACCTGTGGGTCACGACCCCTTTGGGGGTCAAACGACCCTTTCACAGGGGTCACCTAAGACCATCAGAAAATGCAGATATTTACATCACGATGCATAACAGTAGCAAAATTTCATGGTTGGGGGTCACCACCACATGAGGAACGGTATGCAAGGGTCGCGGCCTTAGGAAGGTTGAGAACCACTGGTTTAGAGGTTACCTCAGTCCTTCGTGAGTAGCGTGGATGTGCCGGTCCATTTGAGGAAGAGCATTGATGAGACAGCCTGTGGGCTTGTCCAGATAATAAACCAAGATTTTCAGACCCTGCCGAAACCGGTGTGGCTCAGGGGATAGAGTGTTGGCCTGCGGACTGAAAGGTCCCAGGTTCGATTCCAGTCAAGAGCATGTACCTTGGTTGTGGGCACATCCCCTGTAGGAGGTGTGCAGGAGGCAGCTGGTCGATATCTCTCATTGATGTTTCTGCCTCTCTATCGCTCTCCCTTCCTCTCTGTAAAAAATCAATAAAATATATTTAAAAAAAAAAAGATTCAGACCCTTTCCCCTGCGAGAATGAGGTGGCCCACGATGACTAAGCCACTAATGGAAACAGTAAATTATTTTAGCCGGTTATCTTCTTTCACGAACAGTCCGAAGGTGTTTTCTCAGAGATTCACCTCTCCCCAGTTTCACTACTGTAGCCACCACCCCTCAATGGTGCTACACCAGTATATTCCACGAAAGGATGGCTCGTTAACTTCCAGAAGATACATTCTCTGGGCTTAAATTTTACAACTTTTGAGCGTATCCGTGGAGTCTTACTCCTGAGCAGCAGACTTTGAACTTTCCCCAACTCCCTGTGCAGGGAAAGTGCCAGCACCTGCCGATGTCCACTCTGACCTGCGGTGTTCCCAGCGCGTGTGTGACGCTGGTGAGCGGTGATCTGGGCTAGATTTCGTTAATGGGCCAACTGCGTGCTCGAAGGTGTCTTTACGGGAACTTGCAGCATGTATGCTGACCCAAACACAAGGCAGCTGTCCCGCTGTGTTCCTTTGCGGGGGCTGCCAGGATGAAATGCCACAGCATGGGCCGTGTAAATCACAGACAATTATTTATGTGTCTATTATTTATTCTTTAAAAAATTTTAAAGTACTTTTATTGATTTTTAGAGAGAGGAGGGGGGAAGGGAGAGAAACAAGAATGTGAGAGGGAAACATGGATTGGCTGCCCCCGGCACACACCCTCCCAGACAGTGGTTCTCAACCTTTTTTAATGCTGTGACCTTTTAATACAGCTCCTCATGTGGTGGTGACCCCCAACCATAAAATTATTTTCATTGCTACTTTATCACTGTCATTTTGCTACTGTTAATGAATCATAATGTAAATATCTGTGTTTTCTGATGGTCTTAGGCTCTACAGCAGCGGTTCTCAACTTGTGTGTTGTGACCCACAGGTTGAAAACTGCTAGCAAGGTCGCCTAAGACCATTGGAAAACAGATATTTACATTATGATTCATTAACAGTAGCAAAGTTAAATCCTGTGCACGGCAAGTCGCTGGTTCAATGAGCCCTGACGGGGAATTGAACCGGCGACCTTGCCTCGCACAGGATCACGCCCAACCGCAGGAGCCATCCCGACCAGGGCCAGGAAAGTATTTTCTCTCCATCGGGAGGCCACCGGGAAGTCCACGATCGTGGTGTCTTCACGCTTAGTTTCTCTGAGGTCTCTGTTTTTGGAGGGGACACAGTTCAGCCCAGAACACGTGCCTTCCCGAGGGACCAGCGGAAAGTCAGGTTTGGGGGACACAGCCTTTGTGGAAGGGGATGCGCGGCTGTCTAGCCAGGCTCCTGCCCCCAAGTTGGAGACTGTTCTGCTTACACACCGGAAGGTCACCGAGGCACAGGGCCTTACCTGATGCGGGAGCTGGACGTGAGCATAGGGGAGGTCCCCACTTTCCAAGTACAGTGGTACCTCGAGATACGAGTTTAATTCGTTCCGTAACCTTGAGGCGTGGGAAACTATGAGGCGCTTGAGTCGCGGTAAACTGGTGGGTCGTGTGCAGCCGGCTGACCCTCGCGATGACTCCTATCTCAAATGTTGCTCGTATCTCAAAGCAAAAATTGCTCGCTCGACGGCTCATATCTCAAAAATCTCGTATGTTAGGGCACTTGTATCTCGAGGTACCACTGTACCCATATTTTCCGGCATATAAGACGACTTTTTTTTAAAATATATTTTATTGATTTTTTACAGAGAGAAAGGGAGAGAGATAGTTAGAAACATCGATGAGAGACATCGATCAGCTGCCTCCTGCACGCCCCCCACTGGGGATGTGCCCACAACCAGATACATGCCCTTGACCGGAATCAGACATGGTACCTTTTAGTCCACAGACCGACGCTCTATCCACTGAGCCAAACCGGCTTCGGCTAAGACGACTTTTTAACCCAGGATCGGGGGTCGTCTTCTATGCGCCCGGTGTCATCTCTCTGAAAGGAAGCCAGCGCCCCACCGCCCTGCTCTGCTCCCAGCGCTGCCTTGTGGAACGGCCTGGGACAGATCCCCTCCTTTCTCCGCACGGCAGCCCCCTAACTATGTGAACACATTTATCACGTCTTCCCTTTCATCTCTCCTTCCCCAGGCACGACATCTCCCGGGAGAATAAGCCGTCCCACATTAAAAGAGCAGTGCCAGGGCCTCTATAGATATATTTCACATGTGAATGTGTGCGATGGACGCTGGCCAAGCATAGCTGGGGTTCAGTGTCAACATCCCTGCTCTTTCAGGAGAGTCTCACACTCTGCAGGCGGTGAGAACAGCTTCGTTTGCCTCACACCGGGGGTCACGACGTGCCAGAGGGATGGGTCAGAGGAGGGAGGCGCGTTGCCGGAGAAGGGATAAGAGGGGTCTCTTGCCAAGGATGTTGGCAAATGAGGCACAGCCAGAAGGCACGCAGGAAGTGTCGGTACGTGTTGGTAGGCGTTTCTGCTGCTGCTGGAAATAGCGCTCACCCTTTCAGTACTTCGCTCGCCGTGGTCATCAGCTCGGAGCCTGACCTGAGCGTGACCTGATGCAGGAGCTAGACCTGAGAGGAGGGGAGACCCCCACTTTCCAAGTACCCGTATTTTCCGGCGTCTAAGATGACATTTTAACCCAGGAAAATCTCAAAAGTCAGAGGTCGTCTTATACGCCGGGTGTCGTCTTATAGGGCGAGTATATCCCAAACTCTGTATTTTAACTGGAAAAGTTGAGGGCCATCTTATACGCCCTGTTGTCTTATACGCCGGAAAATACGGTAATTGTTCCTTGTGAATGGAGAGGCAGAGTCACAGAGGCACGCTGGCAGCCAGCCGCTTGCTGTCCAAACCCAGGGAGGGACCTTTTTATAAAAATGCAACGCTTTCTGCTGCTTTTCAAGTCTTGGCCCCAAACATTCCCAGTTGTGATCGTTTGCATTCGGTATTTGAACACAGGAGGCAGTCAGTGTATTCTTTTTTAAATATATTTTATTGATTTGTTACAGAGAGGAAGGGAGAGAGATAGAGAGTTAGAAATATCGATGAGAGAGAAATATCGATCAGTTGCCTCCTGCATGCTTCCTACTGGGGATGTGCCCGCAACCAAGGTACATGCCCTTGACCGAAATCGAACCTGGGACCTTTCAGTCCGCAGGCCAATGCTCTATCCACTGAGCCACACCGGTTTCGGCTGTCAGTGTATTCTTGGTCAGGGTATTACTGTTGGAAGCCGATGCTGTCCTGCGTCTTAATCCCTGGGACAGCGTGGAGGGTCCCTTGAAGATCCGCTAATGATGAGTGCCATGTGAATCCATTAGTCAGCCTGCTGGGTTCTTCTTCTTTATATATATATATATATATATATATATATATATATATATATATATATATATATATCTTATTGATTTTTTTCTTGCAGAGAGGAAGGGAGAGGAATAGAGAGTTAGAAACATTGATGGGAGGGAGACATCGATCAGCTGCCTCCTGCATGCCCCCTCCTGGGGATGTGCCCACAACCAAGGTACATGCCCTTGACTGGGATCGAACCTGGGACCCTTCAGTCCGCAGGCCGATGCTCCATCCACTGAGCCAAACCGGTTTCAGCCTGCTGGGTTCTTATGACCACCTTCAATCCACAAACGCATGCACTGCACTCCAGGAAAGTGATTTTCTTATTTCCCTTTCTCTGTTCTCCTTTCATTATTCAGATTTTAGACTTTCTAGAGGCCTAATTAAAACCTTTTTTCTACTTTTTATCTCTTTGTATCTGGCTTTCTGTTTTGCAAGAATGTCCTCAAGACTGGATTTCATTTTGCTTACTAGAATATACTGTACATGGTTTATTTTTGTTACTATATTTTTAATTTCTTCTTCTTTTTTTTTTTAAGCATTCTATTTTTTTCCTGGCTCTAGTATCTTTTATGTCTCTGAGGACTTCTTTAAAAGTTTCTTTCTCTGCAAAGTCTCTTTAAAAGTTGGTGGGGAAAAAATAATAGGTTGGAACATGCTAACTCAAATTCAGAGACAGTGCAGAAGACAGCTGTATCCATAGAATCTATGAACAGGGATGTAATTCCTTGCTCCTTAAGAACTCATCTGGCCGAAACCGGTTTGGCTCAGTGGATAGAGCGTCGGCCTGCTGATAGGTCTCAGGTTCGATTCCGGTTAAGGGCATGTGCCTTGGTTGCGTGCATGTCCCCGGTAGGGGGTGTGCAAGAGGCAGCCGATGGATGTCTCTCTCTCCTCGGTGTTTCTAACTCTCTATCCCTCTCCCTTTCTCTCTGTAAAAAATCAATAAAATATATTTAAAAAAAAATAGAACTCCTCTGTAGTCCAACCCTGTGACCTGTATGTACTGGCTGCATCAAGGGAGGGCTCCTGCCTGGGCATCTAGTGAGTGGGAGGGAGGTGGGAGTGTTTATCGTAGGGTTTGGGTTTATGCTCCCGAGAACAGCTCTGGATTGGACGCTGCAGACGTTTGGTTAGATCTGTCACTGGGTCATTTCTCCCCAAGAGTCGGGGAGCTTACACTGTCCGTGGGAAAGAAGTCAGCAGCAGGGGAGGGATGTTCAGTTTGGTTTGGAGGTCTGGTGTGTGCCCTGGCTGATGAACACTTCGGATGTGGCTACTCCTGTAGAGGCGCGTTCACCTGGGGATTCGAAGGCTTGGTACAAAGCAGAATGTAAAATCAGTCACTTTCCACATTGCTTACCTGTTGCTGCCATTAAGAATGCCTGCTTTACCAGGGGTGTTAAAACTGGCATTTTCCACCCCGGAGGGAGTAAATGATACAGTTTTTCCGGGAAAGCAAATTTCTGAGATGTAGAGAACCTTAAGACTTTTTTTTTTGACATTATATTCTCACTTCTGATGGTCTTAAATGCAAAGGTTTTTGCTGTATTACTTGTAATAGCCAAACAACAGGGAAATGGTTAAATAAAAGGATGAGTCGTTACAAACTAAAAAGAATGCAATATTTAAAATAAGCCTGATAGTTAACGTGTGCTCTGCTTCTAGAATACACTCAGACGTGCTGGCGTCAACCTTTATTTGCACCTCAGCATAACATGAGCATGGGTGGTCTGTTTACTCTCCCCCAGCGGAGGCCCAGGCGCATTTGGCCACACGGCTCTCGGGAGAACCAGGCTGGGACCACCCCAGAGACAGGTGTGCAGCCTTCGGGTGAGCAGGGCACTCGGACCCAGGGCACTGGGGTAGCACTCCTTCCTGACCATGGGTCTGCCCCACGCTGGTGGGGCAGCAGGTTTTTCCTGACTGCATCACTTTGATAAGATCGCACTTTGACCTCCATCTGATGGCAGCTTGCTGGCATTGGTGTCCGTGATGGGGGAGTTTAAGATCATGGTTTAGGCCGCCTTGCACTTTTGATAGAAATCAGAGGTTCAGCCCAAACCGGTTTGGCTCAGGGGATAGAGCGTCGGCGTGAGGACTGAGGGGTCCCAGGTTCGATTCCGGTCAAGGGCATGTATCTTGGTTGCGGGCACATCCTCAGTAGGGGGCTGTGCAGGAGGCAGCTGATCGATGTCTCTCTCTTACCGATGTTTCTAACTCTCTATCCTTCTCTCTTCTTCTCCGTAAAGAATCAATAAAATACATTAAAAAAAACAACCAGAGGTTCAGCTCTAAGGTTCAGGTCCTGCGGTGCTGGGCCCCAGACCACCAGGGTCAGGCGTCCAATGTGCTTTGGCCTCACTGTAAGAGTGACAGAAGGTCACTTAGGAGATTTGTAAAATGTAGGGAAATTCTGAGACAGAAGTCGCCCGTGACTTCACCATGGATGGCTTTTTCCCCAGGTCTCTATCTCAGCTTCAAGTATATATATATATATACATATATATATATATGCATTTTAAAAAGCAAAATTAGGATTAGATGGATTATATAATCTTATCCTGCATCTGCCCTGAGGAGGTGTAGATTTATAAACCACAGATATCCCACTGAAAAGTTGGATACACATTTTCCTACCACTGGGACACTTAGGTTCTTAAATATTGTACATCCCGAGCAGTAGGCATTCTCGTACATCAATCTCTGCCTCTCTTTTGGCATAGTTCATTGACATAGCGTTTCCAGATCAAAGAATGTGCAATAGATGGGCTGGATGAAAGGGAGAGATAACACTTATTTTATGTCGCTGCTGTTGTTGGGGTTGCGTTTTTAAATATTTGTTTCCGCTTTGCTGTCTTTAAATTGCCTCGGCCAGGGCTTCCAAGTCCCTTTCGCTCTTCTGTCGCTGCCACAACCATCCCTTTCTTTGAGGAACTAGTCTTCTGAGGATTTTGAGTCACAATATCCGTGTCTGTATAAACATGTCCAATTCCACCGGACCATACCATTCAGTGAGCTGGTGTTTGTCTGGGTTTGTAGCTCAGAGAGAGGGGGGGGGGGGGAAGAGATGCACATATGCTCAGCCCAGGAGCACCTGCCCGGCCTGTGCCATGGGGGGTCATTTAGAGTCAGTGTACATGTTCATCTCCTCGTTCACCGTTTCCCAGTTGGCAGCAGCTCTTTTTTTTTTTTTCTTTTTCTTTTTAGAGAGGAAAGGGGAGGAGGGGAGCGGGGGGAAGGTCGCCTCTCGCATACACCTGCCCAAGGATAGAACCTGAACCCTGGGTATGTGCCCAGCTGAGAATTGCACCTGACACCTTAGGGGAAAACACTTTTTTTTTGTTTTTTATCTATTTGATTGGTAATCACTTTTGCTTTGGGTGATGATGTCATCCTCTAAAAGTTCTGGTTTAACAAAAGCAAGAACACAGGGAATGGAAGCGGCCATAAAAGCAGGCTGCCTGCGCTGTGCGCTTAGCTCAGGCACCATCCTTAGTCCTGCATTTGTCCTGCTCGATGGCTTTTTTTTTTTTAATAACCATTTTATGTGGTGTGTGTGTGTGTGTGTGTGTGTGTGTGTGTGTGTATTATTGATTTTTTTACAGAGAGGAAGGGAGAGGGACAGAGAGTTAGAAACATCGATGAGAGAGACATGGATCAGCTGCCTCCTGCACGCCCCCTACTGGGGATGTGCCCGAAACCAAGATACATGCCCTTGACTGTAATCGAAGCTGGGACCCCTCAGTCCTCAGGCTGACGCTGTATACACTGAGCCAAACCGGTTTCAGCAGCGGCTTTTCTTAAATCCAGACACCTAGAGGCCTGGGGAGCAGCTGGGCCACACACCTGTGGCTGATCCCCCTGAGAGGTGGGGCACACAGGAGAGCTGTCTGCTGAGGGAGGCAGCGGCTTTCTGCACGGCCTCTTTAAGAATGTCAGCCGAGCCGAAACCGGTTCGGCTCAGTGGATAGAGCGTCAGCCTGCAGACTGAAAGGTCCCGGGTTCGATTCTGGTCAAGGGCATGTACCTTGATTGCGGACACATCTCCACTGTGGGGTGTGCAGGAGGCAGCTGATCGATGTCTCTCTCTCATCCATGTTTCTAAATCTCTATCCCTCTTCCCTTCCTCTCTGTAAAAAAATCAATAAAATCTATTTTAGAAAAAAAAAGTTGAAGTGACGAAACCGAGCAGCAATGCATCTGGCTTTGTAAATGTTGGGCCAACACCTTGCAACTGGCGAGGCACCTTTCTGCCAGCGCAGGGACACAGCTGTGGCTCATCTTGTGGTTGGAAGGGACCTGGGGAGGGAAGGAGTTGATGGCCCAGCGGCGAAGCCAGGTCCCCGTCGATGTGTGCGCCCCTAAGTGGAACCTGCGTGCTCCACAGCGGACACCAAGTGCAAGACAGCCCCGTGCTGTCCCCAGCAGCTGGAGGGGAGAACGTGAGACCAGAGACCTCAGATCCTTGGGGTAGCGGGGCCTCCCGGGACCAGTCTGGGAGGGGTGTGGGCTCGACCTGGGGACCCAGCGTGTGGGCTGATCCCCATGCGGGGGAAGGCTGCAGGCCACTCAGTGAATGGAGCCTCCAGAGATGGCTTTCTCTGTGGTCAGCACAGCCCTGGGGCTGGGGCTGGGGGTACGGGGCGGGGGAAGGGAGGTCAGAGCTACTGTGTGGACTGCAGAGGGACATTAGCACCAGCAGCCTCTCTCACTCACCAGACTCCCGTGATCACGGAAGGACTTGGTGAGCCAAAGGGAAGGCTCCTTCGTGGGAGATGCAAGGTCAGGAAGCTGGGAGGTGGCTCACTGGACAGCAGCCCCCGACGCCAGGACAAGGAGCGTCCCTCCCAGCCCCACCTGGGTTCAGGGCCAGGCCGGGCACTGGCTGGGGTAGAAGAGGGACATCAGGTCTGGAGGATGAAGCTGATTTTTCACCACCAGGTCAGAGAGCCAGCAAGGAAGCTTTCCTAACTCTGCACCCTTTAAGCCTGAATGTGGTGCAGCGCGCCCCCTCGTGGCCAGAAGGAGCTGCGACCTCTGTACTAGTTGGCTTTTTAAAAAAATTTTTAAAAATAAATCCACTCCACCCTGTTACACCCCACCTTCCTCCCTGCCTCTAGAAGCAATGAACAGGATCTTCACGGACTAAAGAAAAGAGAAATAGTAAGACGATGGCTTTGTTTGCTTAGAGGAAGAGCCGGTGTTAACAGGGTCAGGGCAGGGCGTAGGAAAAGGATGGAAAGAAGGAAATTGAGAGATGGGTGTACAAAAGAGAGTGTCACAATGATGAGCACAGCCGAGACCGGTTTGGCTCAGTGGAGAGAGCGTCGGCCTGCGGACTGAAAGGTCCCGGGTTCGATTCCGGTCGGGGGCATGTACCTTGCTTGTGGGCACATCTCCAGTGTGGGGTGTGCAGGAGGCGGCTGATCAATGTCTCCCTCTCATTGCTGTTTCTAACTCTCTATCCCTCTCCTTCCCTCTCTGTTAAAAAAAATCAGTAAAATATTTAAAAAAATAAAAATAAACAGGGCTGCCTAAAACGTTCAGCATTTCCAGCCTGGGCGCTGGCTGAGTCTCAGGCCGAGTGCCTGGCTCTCGGAGGAGTGATGCTGTCTGGGTGCCGGAACGTGGCACCGGTGGGTCTCACAGTCTGAGCTGCAAATCCAGCAGCCCGAATGCTCCGGTATTGGGGCTTTTCCACGTCGCCTTGATCGGGTGCAGGGGGACCCCGAGTCTGCCTTTGCCACAACAGCCCTTGCACCGAGTTGGGGAAACGGGACACCCGCCCTCAGGTCCGTGCATGCACCCCGGGTGCCAAACACAGGGAGACCTAGCGCGCACCCCCAGGTGCCAGCAGGGAGCCGCGTTCTGCACCTCATCAGCTTCTAAAGCAGCGGTTCTCAACCTGTGACAGGTCGGGACCCCTTTGGGGGTGGAACGACCCTTTCCCAGGGGTTGCCTAAGACCCTCGGAAAATGCAGATATTTACATCACGATGCACCACAGTAGCAACATGTCATGGTTGGGGGTCACCACCACATGAGGAACTGTATGCAAGGGTCGCGGCCTTCGGAAGGTGGAGAACCACTGATTTAAAGGAACAGGAGGGTGCAGAGCGAACGGGAGGTAGGAACTGGCTATGTCCTCCCAGCCGTGCTAGGAAAAGCCCAGCTGCAGGACGGACCTGACCGGGGTGCCAGGAGTGAAGTCATGGCTGAGATAAGAATGCTGCTGACTGCAGCTGGTGAGCCATCCTCCCGCCTGGGTCTGTGCCGAGCCTCCCGCTGCGCTGCGCTGCGCTCCGGGGCGGGCTGCGCGCCTCGCAAATGGAACGCGCGGCTCGGGTCCCCGGGCGGCGGGAGGGCGGGGCCGGGCCGGGGCGGCGGGGCTTTGGGGCGCGGGTGGGGCCGCTGTCACCGCCTATAACTGCCCGGGCCGCGCCGCCCCGCCGCTGTGTGCAGCCTGCAGCTCCCCGTGCGCCCGGAGCCGAGCCAGCGAGCCAGACCGCGGAGCGGAGCGCGGGCACCGCCGGGCGCGCCAGCTGCAGCCGCGCGCGGAGCGGGCACCATGCTGGGCATCCTCACCATCACAGGTGAGGCGGCGGGGGGAGCCCCTGCCTGCGCCCCCGCAGCCTGCCTTTGGGGGGGACGGCGACCTGGGGCTGGGCGTGTCCTGCTCTCGGGGCGCTGACTTGCTTGTCGATGGGAAGCGCCTTCCCGGTGGTTCCTAAGGACCAAGCGGACCTCCTGTGTCCTTGGGGGCCCGTGCAGGCATCTTCCCGCTGGGCCTCTGGGGGAGACCTGGAGGGGACGTGGTTGGGGGGCTGTGCCCTGGATGGGGGTGAATTTCCCCAGAGGCTGGGACAGCCGCCTCACTTGCTGTCGGGGAGAAATACTCAGAATCCCTGGTTTGGAGGCATGGCATGGCACAGTCTGTAGGTTGACCTGCTTGTTTGGAACGCCCCTAGCTAGGATAGGTTCCCCGGAGATTGGGGGGACCCCAAATGTTAACACTGGTGGAAGGGGTGGTTTGATTTACACTGTGAGGCTGGGGGTTGGCAGGGAGCGGTGTGGAGGAGTAGGTGGGACACAGGAATGCTGCTTCTGCGTGCTTTCCAGAAGGTCTGGCTGCGGGTGGCGGATATGACTGGGTGCCCGCCTCCAGCGAGTGAGTGACAAATAGCTAACTTGGGGCTCGTACTCGCAGCTCCTCTGACTCGGTTTTTATCGTGACCCCTTAAAACAGTGGTTCTCCACCTTCCTAAGGCCGCGTCCCTTTAAGACAGCTCCTCATGTGGTGGTGACCCCCAACCATAGAATTATTTTTTGTTGCTACTTCATCACTGTAACTTTGCAACTGTTAGGAATCGTTATCTGTGTTTTCCGATGGTCTTAGGCGACCCCTGTGAAAGTGTTGTTCCACCCCCAAAGGGGTCGCGACCCACAGGTTGAGAGCCGCTGCCTTAAAACCCTGCCCATTTCCTCCTCTTTCCTGTTTCCCGTGACCAAGGACAGGAAACCGCTTTTGCTCATTTCGATTTACAAGACCAAGCCCTTCTCTGTGTCTGTGAGACCATCACTCGCCCAAGCTACATGTTCTCTTTCTGCAGAAGAATTTTTAGAACTGACTTTTCTCCCCTCGACGTAATTGCTTCCGCCGAGCCTTGCCCTCTGAAAGAATGTTAAGTAAACGCGAGCGTTTAGCCAAACACAGAGTCGCTCTCGCTTCCTATAGATTAGCTTGTTTGTGTTGAGATTTCCTTCACGTTCCTTCCCCAAGTTAACTTGACTTCCTGTCCTTTTACCTGGCG
This sequence comes from Lasiurus borealis, assembly GCA_004026805.1. Taxonomy (NCBI): domain Eukaryota; kingdom Metazoa; phylum Chordata; class Mammalia; order Chiroptera; family Vespertilionidae; genus Lasiurus; species Lasiurus borealis. The sequence continues at coordinate 27,557 of PVJN01002811.1, read as the reverse complement.
TGCAGATTGGCGTGGTGCTGAGAAGTGATCCTTCCATAGACTGTATAAAACGTAAACGTGAGAAACTCAAGACTCTCCACTTTTTCCAGATCACTTATTTTTCCTGTGAATGAAATAGACCACTGCCCCAGCTGAGAGAGGCTGCTGGGGAGAGTGGTTTGTGGGTCACGGCTGGGGCTGGGGCTCCTCCCATCACCACTTTTCTGGGTGCCTTTTGTATAGACAGCCTGGCCTGCCTTCTGTTCACTGTTTGATTATCACGGGCTGAGTTTCTGACGGGAGAGGAAGGCAGTCCTGTGTAGCACCAGCCAGCCAGGAGTTAAAAACTTAGGGAACGTTTAAAAATTGGTTCCGATCATCCCAGTAGGGTCAGATGTGATCTGAAGCGGTTGGAAGGCCTCTCTCTAATTTTGAAGGCCGCCTAATTTTTAAAGCAACCGGCTCCGTGGCTCTCTGAGTTTTACTTCTGTTCCAACGGAGAACAACGGGACAAGATTCCGTACTTTTTTTTTTTCTGGCAATAAGGCGGTACACAGGAAACGCTCGCTCCAGAATTTATGACAGCAAGTGAACATGTCTCAGTGGCAAAGGGGAATTTCAACCAGTCTTTTTTTTCTTTTCTTTTCTTTTTCTTCTTCTTCTTCTGTAAGTGTTCCTGATGAGGAGGATTTACAGGCAGTTGTCTTTATGTAGCGGGGGGTGAGGGGGGGGGAGTCGGGGGGAGGGAGAATCAGGAAAGGCACTGACGAGTGTCATCGTCGGCATCCGGGGTAAATGAAATCTCAGATTACTCACCTCGGTGTGAGTTATTCCAGGCCTCTGCAGCGCTCCGTTATGCAAGGAGCATTCGAGTTTCACAACGACGAGGAAGGGAACAGGATGATGACATGTTTGCAGGATTACTGAGGAATGAGCTTTCATTTCGGAAAAGCAGGGGAAAGCTGCAGGAGCCGACTCCCCTCCCCGACTCCACACCCCCCCACTGAAACGGGGTGCAGGACTTGAACCCCACCCACCCACCCACCCCCTGAATGAAACGGGGACAGCAGGACTTGAATGATGACACGAGTGATCCTTCACATGACATACTAGGGCCATTCTTGAGGTCTTTCCCTCACATCACCTGGGCAATAACTTAGCTTAAAATCTAGAAGATTAGCGATTGGATATGATGATCCAAGAGGTGTCGTCTCCTCCCCCCCCTCCCCACTTATCAATGGTGTGCCAGAAAACACACACACACACACACACACACACACACACACACACACCACAAAAAACTCATTGAACTGGGGAACTCACACACACACAGATGAACTAAAGCTCCATGAGGAGTTAGGGAACATTCTTTACATCTAAAGTAAATGCTGGAAGAGAGACTCCTCCCGCAGGCAGGCAGGGTCTGGATGATTTATGACGCACGTCTCTGTGCAAGTCATTTTCCAAGATGCAATAAAAACCCTCCCCTGCTCTTATCTGCCGTGGGGGCAGCGGCATTGTCCAGCAACTTGGGGGACATGGGCCCGACACCCTCACATCTGTGAGAGCCATCGTAACAGCTGCCCCTCACAGGTGCCCTCTCTGTGGCCCTTGCCATGGCTCCCCACGGTCACCCTGCCACAAGGGGTGGGTAACCCCCCTTTCTCCTGAAGACGAAGGTCCTCTGGTCCCTCAGGAGCGTCATCGATGCTGAGCGCCTGGTCCAGGGCCCTTGCTTGTCGCGTAGGGTGTGTCCCTGGAACCTCAGGTGAGGCGGGGGGCGGCGACCTGTAGCGGGGCTGGCTTATCGGGGTTCTAATCCCAGTTCGGCACCTCCCCTCGGAGGCCCTGTGGTTAGCGAGCCCTCACACAAGGGACGCGGGGGGTGTGGGTCTCGGGGACGGATTCAGAATGCGGAGAATTCTTGGAAGAGCGCCAGGACAATGCTGCAACTCGTAGGGGAAAGTTAACCAGTTCCAGATGTCACTGCCAGCGGCCCCGAGGCGCCTGGGGAGGGAGCGCGCTGGCTGCGCTGAACTTCGCCGGTACTTGAGGGAGATAATTTAAAAAAAAAAAAAAAAAAGGAAGAAAGGAAAGAAATTAAATGCGGGAAAGCACCTTGTATGTACGCTATTTTTAAAAGCACTTCTTGTTCATTATATTACACTCTTTGTGTTGAAGTGCTTCGAAATAAAATTCAGCCCTGACTGGTTTGGCTCAGTGGATAGAGCGTCGGCCTGCGGACTAAAAGGTCCCAGGTTCGATTCTGGTTAAGGCCATGTACTTTGGTTGTGGGCACATCCCCAGTAGGAGGTGTGCAGGAGGCGGCTGGTCGATGTTTCTCTCTCATTGATGTTTCTAACTCTCTATTCTTATCCCTTCCTCTCTGTAAAAAAAAAATCAATAAAATATATTTTTAAAAAATTCCACCGAGGTAAAAAGAAAAGGAAAATCAATTCTTGCTTTCAAGTAATGTACAGGATGACGCTCCAGCCAACTGAGCTACCCTGCCAGAGATGTGCCCCTCATCTTTTAGGCTGTTCTCTCTCTCCTCTCTCTCTCTCCCTCTCCCTCTCTCTCTCTCTCTCTCTCTCTCTCTCTCTATATATATATATATATATATATATGTATTTTTTTTTATTCCATTTGCTCAGCAAGCTATCATCTCTAACTCACTGGGAACCTGTGTGCAGACAGCACGTGAACGTACCTTACAAAGGGTTTCTGCTACAGCACAGACCGGGCCATGGGTGGGAGAAATGGTGATCTGCCTTCAGCCAGACCTGGGTTGCGGGGGCTGGCTTTGGTGCCCCTTGGGGATGGGAACGTGAGGGAGGGATTTAGCACAGAAAAGAGGGCTTCCGGCACCCCTGATCTGCACTCGGTCCAAAATGGGGTACAGGGTCTAGATCCTGACATGGTGCAAAAAGAGGCGAGAGGGGAGTCTGTGCCCCGTTCTTTCCCCCGTTAAATGTTGTTGGACGTGAAAGAGGTGGAAATAGGTGCCACATGGCATCGGCTTCCAGAGCTGGAAAGGACCCCTGAAGGGTGTGTGTGTTTGGGGGTTCCGCGGGCCTTCTGGTCCTGAGGGCCTGGGAAAGGCGGCTGCCGTGGGGAGAGCTGGAAGCTGCTCGCTGCCGCCCTCTGCTGTTGGACAACACGCAGGGCTCGGGCCGGGCTTTGTGGGTGGCGGTGCAAAGCTGGACGGATGTGCCTTGTTGAACAATAGGGGGACCTAAACATAAACGTGCAGCCTGCTTCTCCGCTTCTCGGACTATTGGGTGACTGCTCAGAAGGAAACTCAAGTATTCAGAGTGATTATCTCTGAACAGGGTCTCTGTGGATGTAATCCATTCTATCTCTATGTTAAAATGCCCTGTCATTTATCTTAATTCTTGTGGGAATTGGTAAAAAAATCATTGAAGACAAATCGTCCTGTTCTGAAGGAAACAATAAGGAAGAAAAAAGACGTTCTAGCCTTTGTTTCATTATTAGGACAGAGAGCTAGAAACATCCATGAGAGAGAGACATCGATCAGCCGCCTCCTGCACGCCCCTACTGGGGATGTGCCTGCAACCAAGGTACATGCCCTTGACTGGAATCGAACCTGGGACCCTTCAGTCTACAGGCTGATGCTCTATCCACTAAGCCAAACCGGTTTTGGCTTTTTTTTTTTTAAAGCATGAGAATAACCATGAAAAATAAAATAAAATAACAGCTTTTTACACTGGAGTGAAATGTAAATTGCTAGCCACATTAGACATAGAGCAATTTCCCAAGCTAAGTGTGGGCGTTGACATGTGTCAATACTTCTTGCCCTGAGTGGCATTTACAAATGATAAAAAGTTATAAGGATAAGAATGAAGCATAAGAATGTTAACACTTGGAAAAATACGGAATTAGTTTTTCTTTTAAAATGGTAACATTTGGCCGAAACCGGTTTGGCTCAGTGGATAGTGCGTTGGTCTGCGGACTGAAAGGTCCCAGGTTCGATTCCCATCAAGGGCATGTACCTTGGTGGCGGGCACATCTCCAGTGGTGGGCTGTGCAGGTGGCAGCTGATCAATGTCCCTCTCTCTCATGGATGTTTCTACCTCTCTATCCTGCTCCCTTCCTCTCTGTAAAAAAATTAATAAGCCGAGACCGGTTTGACTCAGTGGATAGAGCATTGGCTTTCAGACTGAAAGGTCCCAGGTTCGATTCCAGTCAAGGGCATGTACCTTGGTTGCGGGCACATCCCCAGTGGTGGGCTGTGCAGGAGGGAGCTGATCGATGTCTCTCTCTCATCGATGTTTCTACCTCTCTATCCTCTCCCTTCCTCTCTGCAAAAAAATCAATAAGCTGAGACCGGTTTGGCTCAGTGGATAGAGCATTGGCCTGCGGACTGAAAGGTCCCAGGTTCGATTCCGGTCAAGGGCATGTACCTTGGTTGTGGGCACACCCCCAGTAGGAGGCGTGCAGGAGGCAGCTGATCGATGTCTCTCATCGATGTTTCTAACTCTCTATCCCTCTCCCTTCCTCTCTGTAAAAAAAATCAATAAGCCGAGACCGATTTGGCTCAGTGGATAGAGCGTCAGCCTGCGGACTGCAAGGTCCCGGGTTCAATTCCGGTCGGGGGCATGTACCTTGCTTGTGGGCACATCTCCACTGTGGGGCGTGCAGGAGGCGGCTGATCGATGTCTCTCTCTCATCGATGTTTCTGACTTTCTATCCCTCTCCCTTCCTCACTGTAAGAAATCAATAAAATGTATTTTTTTTAAATCAATAAGATATATTTTTAAAAGATGGTAACGTGTGTGTTTTGCTCCTCTGCCAGCCTTTGGCCCACCGGGGATGCCCCACGCCTACCACTTGACAGTGGCCACGTCCCATGACCACTGAAAGACACAGACTTCACTTATGCCTATAAGTGGTAGCTGTCATGGGCATGTGCCCGGGGTCGCTGTCCGTGTGCTAATAATAGTCAAGAAATGAAGACTCATAAGCATAACCAATGAACACAGACACTGGGGGGTTGGGGTATGCCTGGGAGGGAGGGGGGGCAATGGGGAGATATGTATAAAAATTAATAAAAATTTTTTTTAAAAAAAGAAACGAAGGCTCTGAGGACCCAGTGGAGGCTGGTTCGGTTCCTGCCAGGCCCCGGTCCGGGGTGTGCACTTACGGTTCCGAGAGCCGAGGGTGTGGGCACGTCTCCGGGGGGCGCTCTGCCTAAGGCAGCGGCGAGTGGCCAGGGGTGATGCGCAGGGCCACCTGCCGGCTTCCCTCTGTGACGCGCGGCGCGGCCTCCAGGGGGCGCTGCCGTCAGCCGCGCCGCCCCGGCGGCCAACAGTCTCCACCCCGCGATGGGGCAGCCGGGAGGGGAAGCTTGGGCCTCCCGGGCTCCTGTAGCGCAGCCCCTGCCCGGCGGCGGCGGGGCGGCGGCGGCCAGCGGCGGGCACCATGCCCTGGTGGAGTCACCTCTGCTGTGAGTAGGGCGCCCCCATCGGAGGGCCACCCCGGGCCCGGCGGGCGGGGCAGCTGGGAGCCCCACCGAGGCCTCTCCGTCCCGTTAGTGGCGGGAGCAGAAGAGCCCGAGGACTGCTGGGGAGCACCTGCCGGGGGCCTGGGGGTGACAAAACGGGGGTGCGGGCAGCTGGGAGCCCCCCGACCGCCTCTCCCTTAGCGGCGGGAGCGGAGGCAGGAAATGCTGCACCTGCAACACGTCGTTAGCAAAAAACAAACAAAAAAATCATCGTTAGCGCCGGGACCGGTGTGGCTCAGTGGATAGAGCGTGGGCCTGCGGACTGAGGGGTCCCGGGTTCGAGTCCGGTCAAGGCAGCGGTTCTCCACCTTCCTAAGGCCGCGGCCCTTTAAGACAGCTCCTCCTGGGGTGGTGACCCCCAACCATAAAGTTATTTCTGTGGCTACTTCATTGCTGTCATTTTGCTACTGTGATGAACTGTAATGTAAATATCTGATAGGCAGGATGTATTTTCATTGTTACAAACTGAACATGATTAAAGCATAGGGATTAATCACAAAAACAATACGTAATTCTATATGGTGAAATATTTATTTCTAATGACAAATAAATGAAATTTTGTCTTGAATCGTGGTGTAGCATGGGCAACAGTCTTCATATGACAACAGTAAACGACATGGCTACACTTTGCTACACCGAGGAGCGGTGTGTTGGTCCCTAAGACCATGGGAAATAGGTGTTTTCCGAGGGTCTTAGGCGACCCCTGTGAAAGGGTCGTTTGACCCCCAAAGGGGTCGCGACCCACAGGTTGAGAACCGCTGGGTCAAGGGCATGTACCTTGGTTGCGGGCACATCTCCAGTAGGGGGCTGGCAGGAGGCATCTGATCGATCTCTCTCTCTCACCGATGTTTCTAACTCTCTATCACTCTCCCTTCCTCTCTGTAAAAAATCAATAAAATATATTAAAAAAAAAATCGTTAGCTTTAGCAAGGGCCCAAGAGATGCTCTTAGTGGGGACCCTGGAGGTGACTGAAACGGGGGTGGGAACAGGACAGCGCAGGCCACAGTGAGGTGAGTGCGGCCAGCAAGCAGGGAAGGAGACCAGAGCGGGATTTGGGTGTCAGCGCGGGTCCCCTCCAGTTCCTTGGGCAGCGGCCGGGTCGCATGTGGTGTGGGGCAGGGTGCCCCTGGGTGATGCGCACTGTGCGGTCAGAGTTGGCTTTTATGTTGGAGCCCAGTTTTAAGCCTGGGCCGCCGGGCCTGGGAGTTTAGAGGGCCAGGCCCAACCCCAGGGAAGGGGGGGAGGGTGGTCCGGGGGACAGATCACCCTAAGGACTTGTAGGCACGGGCAACAGGGGGGTGGCGGCATGAATGGGGTGGTAGTGGGGGAATAAGGACACATCTGTAATACCTGAATCAATAACGAAGTAATAATAATAATAAAAAAGATGGGTGACAGCTTCCTGATGTGATCGAAGCGCTGTTTTAGGGAGCACGGTGTCTCCTAGGCTCCGCCCGAGGCTGGTGGGGCAGGAATCAGGGCTGAGTGGCGTGTGCCAGGCCTTTGCACAAAGCACCAAGGTGCCATCTGTGCCTGCAGGGGCCCATCTGAAGCCATTCTGCCAGGAGTGGCTCCTAGGATTCCTTAGGTCAACAGAGACGACCCGCCAGCTGACAGGACTTTCAGCATTTTGTGATCCTACATGCATTCTCTCCTATAACCGTGTGTCCCCTCTATAAAGCAAGCGTGGAATCTTGCTAAGCTAGAAGCACCGCCAGCCACTGTTCTGCTGGCAGCTGATCATCTTTGTTTCCCTGGTTTTGCCTGTAAACACCCCATCCGCCCCCAAGACTGAAGAAAAGGTGTTGCAGGTTGAAATGCAGATGTAGGAGCAGGGAAGGAAGAGGAGGGGGAAGGATGGTATGATTAGCGCCTGCTTTCCCACTGTGTTGAGCAAAGGATCCCTGCATTTTCTCTTGAGTTCTAGAAAAGTTCGTGAATGGGTTTGTTTTGACCTCCTGCTTGCTGGCAGGAAATGGATGTTTGTGGTCATTACTAGTAAAGTTGCATTAGAATTAGAGTTTATTGGGAGGGGGCTTGGCATTTTTCCTCTGGTTAATTTCCAATGATATCACCCACCTTTTTAAAAAGCTCACACCTCTCGTGTTGCATAAGAAGTGTGTGTGAGTATGTTCATTGAGGACATGTGTAAAAAGTAGTGCCTAGCATGGAAAAGCACTTAAGGAGATCTTTCATTCTTGATGCAGTAAAATGACTGTAAGGGTCAAAATGGAAGTTATATCTACATTTATTGATGGCCATTTTTTTTTCGTAAGAAAGTACTCCCTGCTCCCATTTAGGTTTTTAGTACCACTCCTTTTTTTTTTTAATCTTCATTTGAAAATATTTTTTTCCATTGATTTTTAGAGGGTGGAAGGGAGAGAGGGAGAGAGGGAAGGAGGAGAGAGAGAAAGAGAGAGAGAAACATCGATGTGACTGAGAGGTTAGTTGCCTCTCGCACGAGTTCTGATTGGGCCCAGGGGTCAAAGCTGCAACCCAGGTATGTGCCCTTGACGGAGAATCAACCCTGACATCCTCTGGTATGGGGCCAACGCTCTAACCACTGAGCAAAACAAGCCAGGGCTTTAGTATCACTCTCAATTCATGGATTTTTTTTATGTTATTGAATGCATTGTAACCCATCAGTGTTACTCTTCTCTTTTATGCTTCAAAGTTTGGCCAAAAGAAGCCCCTCGAAGCTGGCTCCCGTCCTTTTGATATGCGTCCCTCAGCTGCTGAGTTCCTCTTTCCTGCCGTGCTGAGAAATATTCTTCCTACTCTCCCTCACCCAGCCAGAATTCCCCAAGGGGCTCTAGTGTCTTCTGGGGACTTGTTAGAGACCAGACTCGTGATCACATAGAATGCCCCTCCTTTCGATTTGTCTAGTTACTTATTTGTGTTGTTACTCGCTTATTCCTTTAACCCCGTGTTCCCTATAAAGCGGAAGAAGTTCTATCTAAAACTTGATGGACTCTAGATCATGGATGTGATATGTGATTCCATGTTGCATTGCAACAGAATGTACACGGTTTGGTTGACCCGGTGTGGATGCTCATTTTTTGATAGTTGAGATTGTTTCTGTCTTTTCACAGAAAGAGCAGAGTAGTATCTTTTTAAAAAATATATATTTTATTGTTTTTTTACAGAGAGAAAGGGAGAGAGATAGTTAGAAACATCGGTGAGAGAGAAACATCGATCAGCCGCCTCCCGCACGCCCCCTACTGGGGATATGCCCACTACCAAGGGACGTGCCCTTGACCGGAATCAAACCTGGGACCTTTCAGTCCGCAGGCTGACGCTCTATCCGCTGAGCCAAACTGGTTTGGGCCAGAGTAGTATCTTTAAACCTGAAAGAAGTAGACTAAGGAAAGACCCTTACCCATCCTGGAGTTGCCTGCCATTAAAGAAAGTGTTACCTGGCTGAGACCGGTTTGGCTCAGTGGACAGAGCGTCAGCTTGCAGACTGAAAGGTCCCAGGTTCAATTCCGGTCGGGGGCATATCCCTTGCTTGCGGGCACATCTCCACTGTGGGTTGTGCAGGAGGTGGCTGATCAATGTCTCTCTCTCGTCGATGTTTCTGACTTTCTATCTCTCTCCCTTCCTCTCTGTAAAAAAAAATCAATAAAAAATATATTAAAAAAGAAAAAGAAAAAGAAAGTGTTACCTGGTTGTGTTTTCAAAATGCTTTCGTTTCCTTGAGTTGTAACGTTTTCTCCCTTCTTCTCCCCCCGCCCCTCCCCCCTCTCTCTTTCCTGTTAACAGTTGGACAGAGAGACTCTGAAGATGTGAATGAACGCGGTTCCGAGAAAGAGATGGCCGCCAGCCCGCCGGTCGTCCAGGACATCAGCAAGGACGGGCAGGAGGAGATGCCGGAGATCCTCGAGCAGCTCCCGTCTTCGGAAAGCAACTTGGAGGAGCTGACCCAGCCGGCCGAGGAGCCCCCGACCAATGACGTCGGCTTCAAGAAGGTGTTCAAGTTCGTGGGCTTCAAGTTCACCGTGAAGAAGGACAAGAACGACAAGTCGGACGCGGTCCACCTGCTCACCGTCCGGAAAGAGGAAGGCGAGGGCGCGGGGGAGCCGGACGGGGCGGGCGACCACCAGGAGCCCGCCCGGGAGGCCGGCGAAGCCGCGGCCAAAGAGAGCGAACTGAAACAGTCGACGGAGCAGCCCGAGGAGGAGGCCCCGGGCCCCGAGGAGGCCCCCCGGCCCCAGCCCAGCAGCCCCGACGTTTCTCTCCCGGCCGAGTCCGGCCCAGCGGCCGAGGAAGGCGGAGATGGAGAAGACAAGCCAGACCCAGAGCCCGCCAAGTCCCCGGACTCGCCCACCAGCCCCGCGGCCAGCGAGACGGCGTCCCCCTTCAAAAAGTTCTTCACCCAAGGCTGGGCCGGCTGGCGCAAGAAGACCAGCTTCCGGAAGCCCCGGGAGGAGGAGCCGGAGGCTTCAGAGAAGAAAAAGGAGCAGGAGCCCGAGCGAGGAGAGCCGGACGCCAAGGAGAAGACGGAAGATCCATCCTCCGAGCAGCCGGCGGCTCCGGACCAGACACGGCCACGGCCACAGGAGGCGGCCACGGCCGCTGGTCCCGACGCCAGACTCTCGGCTGAATACGAAAAGGTGGAGCTGCCCTCGGAAGGTCCCCCCGGGCAGGCGTCCCCCGCGGAGAGACCCGCCCCTTTAGCCACCGAAGTCTTTGATGAGAAAGTGGAGATCGTGGCAGAGGTCCACGTGAGCACGGCAGAGAGCGAGGAGGAGGAGCGGAGAGCTGGGGGCGCAGACGCCAAAGAGCCCCCGCCACCGCCACCAACGACAGCGGCAACGTTGGCTGACACCCAGGCCGAGCCCCAGGGAGCCGCACCTCCCGGGGGCGCTCCCGGCGGCGGGGACCACACGCCGCCCCCCGAACCCAGCCCCGAGGGCCCCGTGGCGAGCGAGGCGGAGATGCTGGCGTCGCAGGAGCGAGTGAAGGCGCAGGGCAGCCCGCTGAAGAGGCTCTTCACCAGCACGAGCCTGAAGAAGCTCTCCGGGAAGAAGCAGAGAGCCAAGAGGGGGGGTGAGGAGGAGGCGGCGGCGGCCGCGGGGGAGCAGCCTGCAGGCCCCGCGGCGGTGGCCGAGTCGCCCGACAGCCCGGACGAGCCCAAGGCCGAGAGCTCTGCCTCTTCCCCCGAGGAGCCCGAGGAGATCACCTGCCTGGAGCGCGGCATCGCGGACGCCCCGCCGCCGCCGCCCGAGGGGGACGCGGAAGAGGGCGCCACGTCCGATGGAGAGAAGAAGAGGGAGGGGGTGACGCCCTGGGCCTCCTTCAAGAAGATGGTGACGCCCAAGAAGCGCGTGCGGAGGCCCTCGGAGAGCGACAGGGAGGAGGAGCCGGACAAGGCCAAGAGCGCCACGCTGTCCTCGACGGAGAGCGCGGCCTCGGAGCCGCCCGAGGAAGGCCGAGGCGGCCCCGGCGAGGAGCCGAAGCCGCCCGAGGAGCCCAAGCGCAAGGTGGACACCTCCGTGTCCTGGGAGGCGCTGATCTGCGTGGGCTCGTCCAAGAAAAGAGCCAGGAAAGCCTCCTCCTCCTCCGAGGAAGAGGCCCCCAGAGCGGCGGCCGCCGAGGGCCAGAAGCCGGACGAGGCGGGGAAAGACCGAGGAGGGGGAGAAGCGGGGCCCGAGGCCGCCGTCCCCTCTGCCACCGCCGCCGCCGCCGCCGGTTCCCAAGAGCACGACCCGGGCCAGGGAAGCTCCTCGCCCGAGCAGGCGGGCAGCCCCTCCGAGGGGGAGGGCGTCTCCACCTGGGAGTCCTTCAAGCGCTTGGTCACCCCCCGGAAGAAATCCAAGTCCAAACCCGAAGAGAAAGCCGAAGACGGCCCCGGGGCGGGGGCTGGCGTGGAGCACGCGGCGGCCGAGGGGGAGCCGGGCAAGGAGGAATCGTGGGCGTCCATTAAGAAACTCATCCCGGGCCGGAGGAAGAAAAGGCCGGAGGGGAAACCGGATCCGGCCGCCGCAGCCGCCACTGCCAACGAGGCGCCCGAGGCCCACCACGAGGACGACCCCGACGTGCCGGCCGTGGTCCCGCTGTCCGAGTACGACGCGGCGGAGAGGGAGAAGATGGAAGCGCAGGACGCCCGCCGCCGCCGGGAGGAGACGGCCGGGGCGCAGGAGGGGGCGGTGTGTGTGCCCGAGGAGCTCAGCCGGCGCCTGGTCCACACCGTCGCGGTGGCCGTCGTCGACGGGGCCCGGGCCGTCACCAGCATGGAAGAGAGGTCACCCTCCTGGATCTCCGCTTCGGCCACCGCGCCGCTGGACCGGGCGGAAGAGGAAGCCGGACCGCCCGCTGCCGCTGCGGGGGGGTCGGGAAGAGAGGTCAGGGCCGAGGAGACCCCCGGCGTCGACCAAGGCGGGCAGGACAGCCGAGATGCCGGAGAGGACGCCGTGGCCGGAGAGGACACCGTGGCCGGTGAGGCGGAACGGACCTCCGAGGCCGTGACCACCGCCGAGGAGGCCACCGAGGCGTCCGGCGCCGAGGAGACCGCCGACATGGTGTCGGCCGTCTCCCAGCTGAGCGAGTCTCCCGACACCACGGAGGAGGCCACGCCGGTGCAGGAGGCGGAGGGCGGCGAGCCGGACGCGGAGGGCCAGGAGCGGCGGACCCAGGAGGTCCTGCAGGCGGTGGCAGAGAGGGTCCGAGCGGCGTCCCAGCTTGACGTCAGGGCCCCGGGTCAGAGCCCGCGCAGAGCGGGGCCCCCGCCGCTGCCGGAGGTGGCAGAGGCCGAAGAGGACCCTCCGGGGTCGGAGCTGCAGGAGGAGGGGGACCCGGTGTGGCGGGGACGCGCAGGAGAAACGGCAGCTGAGACCCTGGCGCCGGGGAAGGTCTTGGGACGGGCCGGCCCAGATCACGCTGAGGAAGTCTCTCCGGTCCCCGCCGCCGAGAGAGTCACGTCCGGCGAGCAAGCCCAAACCCTGGTTGGCGTCAAACCGGAGATGGTCCAGGAACAGCCCGCGGGCCCCGACTCGGCCGAAACCCTCACGGACAGCGAGACCACCGCGAGCACCCCCGTGGCCGACTGTGAAGCTCTCCAGGCCACGCAGCAAGACGAGGCTACGGAGGCCCACGCCGAGGGCGAGGGCGCGTCCGGCACCAAATCGCAGGGCGGGGAGGCCCAGGCAGCTCCTGCGCCGAGAGAGGTGCCCGCAGCACCCTCTGGGCTCCGGTCCCGGGAAGAAAAGGAAGAACGCTCAGGCACTGAAGAGGGTCCAGAGCAGACGGAGAAGGGGATACCGGTGGAGACCGCTCCCACTCTTTCAAAGGCTGAGGTCGCTCAAGAGGCTGGCCAGTTTGCCGACGAGGAAGCCAGAGACGGACCCGTGGTTGAAGGACTTGAAGTGTCTGCAGACACAGAAATGACAGCTGGTCAGAAAAAGCCCACGCAAGCGGCCCTTAAAGAGGAAGCAACCGAAGAAGCGGATTGTGAGGAGGATGAAAAGACTGCATCCCAGAGCCCTCCTGTTCAGGCCCCTCCCGCCCCAGGGGAGAGGGAGATGGTAGTGCAAGTGGACGGGGAGGAAATGGACGCCGAGCCCGGCCACGGGAGTGAAGAGAAACGGGAGCCCAGCCCGGTGCAAGTGCTCAGCCAGCCGCTGGTCCAGACCATTCATGTGACCGTCATCGACGGGGAGAAGGAAGTCACCCGCTTTGAAGAAAGCGCTCCTTGGCTGGCTCAAGAGGAAGCGCTCTGCGCAGGCTTTCAAGTTCAAAGCTTGGAGGCAGCACTGCCTCCGACGGCCGCGGCCGCCGAGGAGAAGGTCTCGGGAGAAACCGTCGAGCCTTTAGCAGCAGCCGGACCTATGGGGTCTGCAGATGCACGTGTGGAACCGGAAGCAAAGCCCTCTGCCGGAGAAGGTGGTGCTGGTCCGCCAGGCCAAGATGCAGCGCCCGCAGGCCCTGAGTCTCAGGCGGAATCGGCCTCCGTCACCGCACCCGCCGCCCCTGCCGAAGGCGTCGGTGCTGAGCAGCTGGAAAGAGAGAAAACCACCTCCCCGGAAGAAGACTGCGAGCAGATTGGCGAGCAGGAAGTCATAGTGAGTGAAAGGGGAGAGGAAGGATCCAAGGCCGAACAGGAGATTTTGCAATTTAAGACGGAGAGCCAAAAGCTGGTGCAGAACGTCATTCAGACAGCCGTCGACCAGCTGGTGAGCATCGAAGGCACAGCCACCGACAGCCAGGCCCCGGCCCCGCCGACAGACGCCGACCCTCAGGAAGCTGAACAGGAAGCTGAAAGAGAAGAAGAGGAATTTCAGGGCCCGGCAGAGGCCGAAGCCACCCGAGAGGAGCCCGCACCCACCGCCGTGGGCCCACCCCCCTCAGAGGTTTCCAAAGACGCGAAGGCAGCCGCCGAGGAGGCCACGGCCCCCAGCTCCCGTGCAAAGGCCCCGCCGCTCGAAGACCTCGTTCTCCCCGTCCAGGAAAAGAGAGAAGCCACCGGAACCAAGTCCGTGCCAGAGTTCGGCGATCGTGGCGCCGGCTTAGGAGAAAGAACCGAGAACGAAGCCCAAGAAGATGGGAAGCGTGACGCCGTCGATTACCCCGAGAACCAGCTCTCGGCCCTGGTGGACCCCGAGGCCTCGGGAGACTTAACCAAAGAGTCCCTGGATGCAAACGGACCAAAACTGAAGGAGAAGGAAGGGGGATTTCAGGAAGGAAAGGGGCAGAAGGCGCCAGAAAAGGAGATCAGAACGCAAACCCCGGAGGAGACGCAGGAACAGGAGAGGCAGCCGGCAACACCAGAACTTGCAGAGTCCTAAGACGTCACGTAAGCCAGCTTCCTTTTCTTCTGAAATACAGTGGTCCCTCGAGATACGAGTTTAATTCGTTCCGTAACCTTGAGACGTGGGAAACTATGAGACGTTCGAGTCGCGGTAAATGTTGCTCGTATTTCAAAGCAAAAATCGTTTGCTCGACGGCTCGTATCTCAAAAATCTCGTATGTCAGGGCACTCGTATCTCGAGGTACCAGTGTAATGGTTTCCTTTTTCAGGCCATTCGATGGCCAATTTGTTATAGGGGAAGCAGGAGTTATGAATTGAGGTGGAACCTGCCATTGGGAAATGCCCGTCAAACAGGCTAGGAGATCTGGGGCAGTTTCCTTTTTCTCTCGTTGAAATGCCATTCAGTCACATTGGTGTCATGAAAATAATGATCTCATTTCATCCCCAATGTGACTGCTTTCAAAGAAAAGGAAGGCCCACATATGTGTGCTTGGCCGGAGATCTGAGAAATATGTTGTGCTCACTCAGCCCCATACCAACTAGTCTGTTTGAGTTTTTTTATAACTAGAATCTCAAAGTAGGTTTTATATCTCAAAGTAGGTTTTATATTATACTGCTTGAAATTTATTTTATAGCGCTCTAGAGGAAAAATGAATTTTTTTCCAGCATTAATCACCAACACTTTTAAAAAATATATATATTTTATTGATTTTTTTTTTACAGAGAGGAAGGTAGAGGGATAAAGAGTTAGAAACATCCATGAGAGAGACATCGATCAGCCGCCTCCTGCACGCTCCCTACTGGAGATGTGCCTGCAACCAGGATACATGCCCTTGACCGGAATCGAACCTGAGACCTTTCAGTCCACAGGCGGACGCTCTATCCACTGAGCCAAACCAGTTTCGGCCACCAACACTTTTTAAATATGTATTTTTTTATTGATTTCAGAGAGGAAGGGAGGGAGAGAGAGAAATGTCAATGATGAGAGAGAATCATTGTTTGGCTGCTTCTTGCAAGTCCCCCAAAGGGGATTCAGCCCACAGCCATGTGCCCTGACCAGGGACCAGCCTCAGACTTCTGGCTCATGAGTAGATGCTCAACAACAGCCACGCCGGCTGGGCTAACACTTTTTAAAAGACTCCAGTGCCTGCCGAATCTGGTCTGGCTCAGTGGGTAGAGCGTCGGCCTGCAGACTAAAAGGTCCCGGGTTCGATTCCGGTCAAGGGCATGTACCTTGGTTTCAGGCACATCCCCAGTGGGGGGGCGTGCAGGAGGCAGCTGATCGATGTTGCTCTCTCATCGATGTTTCTAACTCTCTATCCCTCTCCCTTCCTCTCTGTAAAAATCAATAAAACATATTAAAAGACTCCAGCGCCTGTGACGTGTTAGGCAACCGCCCGCAGACATTGGCTTTGGAGTCGAAGAGCACCTTCCCGGTTCTTCTGTGGTTTTGCTCTAAAGGAGGAGAGAGGAGAAAGGAGACTGTATTTACACTCGAATCTTTCTTTCTCCTCTAGGTACACGAGCGTCTTTGCAAGACCAGAACGCGAAGACGAGTGGTAGAAGAAGACACGAATGCTGCTGACGACACCCAAGACCAAGGTTTCAGAACTTTGGAGATCTGCAGACCAGGCCCTCCCGCCCATCTCGTTCCCAGAGGACCCCGACAATCCTGAGGCTGCATCGGGAGCTAGAACCAGGTCCTCCTCCAGACCGCCTGCCGCACCCCCGGGGCGCCACACCGCGTCTCCCACCCGAGGTCCTGAATGCTCCACCCGGGACCGGAGTTGGCCATGCCTGCCTGGTTCCGCTTCTCAAACTGGAGTATCGTTCTTTATGTATTTATATGTATGTTTTAAGTAATCCTCCTCCTGTATCTATTGTATATTTTTTTCTTCTTCTTACCGTCGAGGGAGACGTGCGGTAGAGCGCGTTTCCGGCGTCTCCCAGTCTGTGACGGGGCCCTGGGCCACGGGGTCGCCTCGGCAGCTCTGAGCCTCCCCGTAGGACCTGTGAAAGCAGCTTCCTAGAAGAACATTCCTGAGCAGAAGCTACATTCTCACTTTAAAATTCCCCAGGGGACTGGGCCCCGTGTTTAGCATTACTCTGTCACTTTCCTGATATGCACCGTGGGCTGAAAACGAAAAGCATCTTTTTGGGCGGAAGCATATAGAGTGTCCTGTGGTTACTGTGAAGTTTTTCTTTTCTAGCGCAGTGGAGGGCGGAAGTTCGTTTTTTTTGTTTGTTTTTGTTTTTTGTTTTTTTCAGGAGTGAATTAATCTCCCAGTCTTTCTCCTAGTTGTTATGCTGGTTTGGACAGATGTGGGCTTAATTCCCGAGGCAAAGTAGTGAAATAGTTTTTCATACTCTCGAGAAAAGGATGGGCTGTTTTTTAACGTTTGGGTTCTGCTCTTAGATGCTGGACCACGTGTCCCCACAGCAGGAAGGGAGGCAGGCTCTCTACAGTGGCCTGATAGATAGAGGCTGGGCTGTGTCTGTGCCATATCTGTGCCCGCTCTTTCAGACAAGGTTGCATTCTGTTCATTGGGATAAACTGTGATTTGACAATGGTTTTAAATAAAAGGTTTGCTGGTTTTATTAGATACTAGGAAGGCTGAGATCTATGTTTCCCTGCCTTCTACAAGCAGCATAAGCTAGAATAGAGATCGGCAAACTGCAGCTCGAGAGCCACATGCAGCTCTCTGGCCCCTTGAGTGTGGCTCTTCCACATAATACCACGGCCTAGGCAAGCCTATTTTGAGGAAGTGGCGTCAGAAGAAGTTTTAAGTTTAAAAAATTGGGCTCGCAAAAGAAATTTCAATCGCCATACTGTGGATGTCTGGCTCTGTGGACTAATGAGTCTGTCGACCGCTGAGCTAGAACGTTCTAACGTACTTGCTGTGTGATGTGACCACTTTATACCGGTTTGAGTTCATGCTCAGAGGAAGTCCTAGCAGATAGGTTATCTGCCAAAACCAACCAGGAGCCTTTCAGACGGACGGTACTGGCACGATGCTACCATCTGGTGGTATCTTCCCGAAAAGGTCCATTTTCTGCATTCCTCTTTGTTCACGAGGAATGTTCCTAGAAAGAAATGTTAAGACGGCTTAGTCGTAAAATTGCCTTGCCTGACAGGTGATCTTGGAATTTTTTTCACCGTCAAAAACGATTTCTGATTCTTGCTAATAGATAAAGAATTCCATTGAAACGTTGCCACACAAAGAATAGTCAGTTACCTGCCCCCAAATCCCACTTTTCCGCAGGTAAATTTTACTCAAACTCGGCACTCCCAGTTTGAGAACTTAATTTTAATGGCCAATTGATTTTGTAGGATAACATTCTAGAAAGACTAGAGCGGCCTTTTAGCAGAAAGAACACTTGCTGTTAGAACTGAAGAGTAGTTGCTCTAATACCAACACATCTGACAGCAATAAAACATGGGTTCTAGTGTATGGCCTTGTGGCTTACAGCACTGACTACCAGTCTTTTAGGAATCACTCTCATGTATAATAGCCACCTGTGCTTAGTTGCTAAAATTCCTAATTTAAAAACAAACAAACCTGTGATCTAAATCAGTGGTCGCCAGCTGGTGGTCGGCAAGGTTGGCGACCACTGATCTAAACAGCTTTTCTGGCCAACTTGGGACTTTTTTTTTTTTAAAAAAGTGCTAGTGTCAAATTTAGAAACATCACCGATTAGAGAGAATCACTGCATTGACTGCTGCCTCCTGCATGCCCCCTCCAGGGGATGGAGCCCACAACCTGGGCATATATATGCCCTGAGAGACTAGAACCATGACCTCCTGGTTCATAGGCTGAGGCTCAACCCCTGAGCCACACCACCGGCCAGGAGCAAGTGTCAATTTTTTAAAGATCAACCCAAAAGTATTGGAGATGACAGCAGTTTGGAAGTTCAATGAGAGCTTCACCATTGACTCAACTTCCGCTCTCAGGCAGGAAGAAACTGCCGTTTTGAGCAGATTAAAGATGTGTGTCTGTGGTAAACAGATTTCCTTTTTCTTTTTCTTCTTTTTTTGGTTTAAATTCCATCCCGCCACTTCATCCCGTTTGTCCTGACCCGTGGCCAAGCAGGTGTCCACAGCTGGTCCTTCTTCCTAACTCTGCTTCTCCTGCTGACGTCCGGACGGGCCCAGGGCGGCTTCCGTACAAGCTCGGTACCTCTGTCTGTTCAGCAGCGTTGCTTTACGATAGCGAGGAACGCTGTTGACAAAAGTGTGAAACCCAGCTCTGTGTTCTCAGTCTAAAGCTGCCGTTAACTTTGCGGAGTTCATAGCAACCGTGTAATAACCTGCAGAAATTGGAGCAAGTGCCTAAATTTTGCTATTTCTGGCATTACTACGGAACCACGTACAACAAGAAAGCAATGCAAGACTTGTAATCTCTCTCCACCTCTTGTCATTGAAGACTCTAAAATGTGCCCCCTAAAGGTTATTTTCTTAACGGTTCCCACAACTTGTCTCTCTCTCTGTACATGTCATAACTTTGTTCCAGAGATTTCCTTTGCTGTTTGGAGCTACAGATAGTTAAGGGCTGAACATTTTAGCTTTCCGTGTAAACCTCAAGCCTAGCAGTTTTTCTTTAACCGAAAGACAATATTTGATTCCTAGTTCTGTTTTGGGGGCAAATTTTCATTTATCTAAATAAAATGCAACCTAATGAAACGCTATGGATGTTCGCTCTCATTTGTTCTTGCTTTAATTCATTCAGTTTTGCTTGCTTTTCCCTTTCGTTTTGTGATACTCCTCACACATTTAACTACTAAGCCATCCCTTTGTGACACTGCGCAGAGCATCATGGGAGTTGGGAATGTATCTGGGATATGTGTGAATGTGCAAAAATCTCTCAGTGATTCTTATGGGGGCAGGGCCCCTTTAATTGGAATCTTATTAAACCTCTAACCTCAAAAACCCCATAGTGAACAGTGTCATGAACAATTTTGGTATAGTCACACAGACTTACCTTGAAATCCCAACCAACAATCAGAGCGAGAGTTCAGTCTCTACCAGAAAGGAAATGGACACAGTTGAAGGACTCCAGGTAGTGAGCGGATGAAACCTGGACTCAACCAATGCGTCCAGTAACTTCAAACCCACATGACTGTTCATTTTCAGGGTGATTCCAGAAGTGGGTCTGCTGCAAACCTTGCGTTTTTGTGTAAATCCAAGTTTCTCCTCTGTGGAGAGCGGCTAGAGCGTTTGGACAGGTTCAAGGCTCGGACTAATGAGAGGGCACGATCCTCTCCTGGCAAAGCCCTCCCAGCACAATTACAGCCAAAGGCGACAGCTGTAAGCTTGACCTTGCGGTCCGAACCTGTGGCCCCACGTGGCTGAGTGGTATGGGCTGCGGGAGGTGCAGCAAGTAGACAAAGCTTGATCAGGTGCATGTAACCGAGTAGATTCAAAACCCGCGAGAACGAGAGGTTGAAACCACGCCCTGACTTTGCCCCGTGGGATCTGGCTATAAAAGACTCGCCTTGCAGGCTGTGGTGCTCTCTCTATCAGAACGGGCAGCATCCCACCTGGACCCAGCTTTTTTTTTTTGTCTTTTCTAAATCCTTCACCCCCGCTCTGGCTCACCCGTGGCTGTGCCAGCTCGGCACACTCCTCTCCCAAACCCCTCGCTGGAATTAGGAAATGGGAGTTAGGAAATGGCCTGGGCCTGCAGGAGGGGCTCGCCTGCGTGCTGTCCTGTGCACTGAAGTGTTGCTGGCTTGGTTTCCAGTCAGAGCTCCTGCCTGGGTTGGGGGTTCAGGCCCTGATTGGGGCCCACACAGGAGATAATGGATCGATGTTTCTCTCTCTCTCTCTGTCTCCCTCTCTAAAGATGTCCTTGGGAAAAGTAAGGATTAGAAAAGAAAAAAACTGATCTGGGGTCTCTTTATAGATGAAAGAAATAAGATTATCACCTGCTCTTAAGTGGTAACAGGTTGAGGCTAAGGCGGCCAGGGCTGGGAGGTGGCATGGTGGTGAAGATAATGAAGAAAATGGATTTTTTTAAAACGTCACATCTCACAAATCAAACCTAACACTGAGGGTATATTTTCATCGGTTTTAGAGAAGGGGTGGGGGGAAGAGAAAGAAAGACATCAATGTAAGAGAAACGTCTATCTCCCACGTACGCCCCGACCGAATATCGAACTCAGAACCTTTTGGTGCTCGGGACAATGTTCCAATGGAGCCACCTGGTGGGGGGAAACCCATTTCTTTAGAAATATAACTGGCACCTGTTCTACTCTGTAGCCACTTAACTGCATATTTTCCCATTGCTTTGTTGACTGAAGTTTGTCACACCAGAGAAGTGTTACCCCTGACCTCTTACGGGAAGAAGCTTCACCGTAACACTCGGATTTGGGGAAAGGGTGGGGGTGGAGTAACAATTCCGAACGGATGACGTAGGACCCAGTGTGTTACTAACCTACAGCAGGATAATCGATACCAGAGCCTAGAGACCATTATAATAACGGCATCATGAATGCGCACACAGCAATGCTTCAGTGAGGCGAATTTAAGTTTGAAAATTACAGGGTGCTTAAACCTGTTTATCCCTGTTAGTCTGAGGAGCTCCCCTAGTTCCTGGAAGAGCAGGTGGGGTGGCCTGTTGAACTCGAAACCTGAACCCAATGAAGGCTCTTTTAAAAGACGCGTCAGAAATGGTAACGGAGCGGGGCCGGTGGGCTGCCTCAGGAATGAGATGAACCCTTGCAAGTGTTCAAACAGGTTAGCAGGGAAGTGAGGCTACTGGGCTATGCTAGTCCCTCCCAAGGCAGGGCTGGGGGCTGTGAGTTTTTGCTTATCACAATAGCTAGGGCAGTGGTCGGCAAACCGCGGCTCTTTGGCCTGTTGAGTGTGGCTCTTCCACAAAATATCACGTAGAGTGCGATTGAAACTTCGTGGCCCATATTTGACTCTGTTGAGGAATGAGTTTGCCAACCACTGGGCTAGGGTGTTACTAGAACTCTTTAAAATATATGCATTTTTATTGCCCTACCCGGTTTGGCTCAGTGGATAGAACCTCGGCCTGCGGATCAAAGGGTCTCAAGTTCAATTCTGGTCAAGGGCATGTACCTCGATTGCAAGCTCCTTTCCGGAGAAGAAAGGGCGGAAAGATAGAATCATCAATGATGAGAACCATTGATCTGCTGCCTTCTGCACGCTCCCTGCTGGGGGCCTAGGCATGTACCATGACTGGGAATCAAACCCTGACCTCCTAGTTCATAGATGAAAGCCCCCGGGAAGATCTTAGTAGAATATTCAGCAGTGGTCCTCAGCCTTCCTAATGCCGCAACCCTTTAATACAGTTCTTTATGTTGTGGTGATCCCCAACCATAAAATTATTTTTGTCGCTATTTCATAACTGTAACTTACTACTGTTATGAATCTTAATGTAAATACCTGTTTTCTGATGCTTTTAGGAGGCCCTGCTAGCTGTTCACGACCCACAGGTTGAGAACCGCTGTTTTAGGGTGTGGTCCCTACTGATTGACTGGCAGGCACCAGAGAGTCATTATGCAATGCAGTTGGTCCTGAGGTCAGCTGTGCCTCGTTTTGTTGCTTTTCTGAGCCTGGAGCTGAAATACAACTGAGGCACAGATGTTATCTCTGGGGAGGAAAGGTCAGGGGAGCCAAACGGCAAGACAGGGCGATGCTAGGGGAGAACGGTCACCGAGGGGTGAGAGCCTCCCCTATAGTTGATTGTCCTGTGCGAGGCACCTGGGGCTTTCCATCTGGCGACTTCCCGAGCCCATCATCCTTGCTCCGCTCCTGTCGGTCTAACTGCCACAGGCCCTTGAACCAAATGGTTGCTGGTTGATTTCCAGGGAGGACATATGCGGGGGTTTGAGGCTCGATCCCCAGCTGATAGATGTCTTGCTCTCACATCAATGTTTCTCATGCTTTCTTCTCTCTAAACACCAAATACAAAAAAAATCTTTAAAAAAAAGCAGGGGGAAGGGAGCCTATCCTTCGTCCCTGCAGGATTACAAACATCTGTGGCATCCACTCATCACCCAGCTGGCGGGGCTCCGTGGTTGAGCGTTGACCTATGAGCCAGGAGATCACGATTCAATTCCTGGTCAGGACACATGCCCGAGTGCTGGCTCGATTCCCAGTGTGGGACTTGCAGAAGGCAGCCAATCAGTGATCCTCTCTCATCGTTGATGTTTTTCTCTCTTCTTTCCTCTCTGAAATCAATGTAAAAACAAAAAACCAAAAAACACAAATCCTTAGGACATGCCCCAGCCGTTTTTTTTTTCTTTTTTCAGTAGTTAAGAGTGTCAGTCCAAGGATTGAAGGACTTTGGGTTCAATTCCAGTCAAGGGCACATACCGCTTGGGTTGCAGGCTCAGTCCCTCTGCCCTTGCCCTGGTCGGGTGTCTCTCTCTCCCTGTCCCTTCCACTCTCTCTAAAAATCCATGGGAAAATATCCTTGGGTGAGGATTAACAAAAAAATTAAAAATAAAATCCTTATGCCGAAACCGGTTTGGCTCAGTGGATAGAGCATTGGCCTGGGGATTGAAAGGTCCCAGGTTTGACTGGTTTGATTCCGGTCAAGGGCATGTACCTTGGTTGCCGGCACATCCCCAGTGGGGGGCGTGCAGGAGGCAGCTGATCGATGTTTCTCTCTCTGATGTTTCTAGCTCTCTATTCCTCTCCCTTCCTCTCTGTAAAAAATCAATAAAATAAAACCCTTGGGAGGGAGGACCCAGTGCACTCTCCCTCCTGGGAGCATGCTGGTACCTCTCCCTCTCCTTTCCTGGCCACCCCCCCCTCTCCTTCCCTGCCCCGGGCACTTGACTGTTAGCTTCTTCCCTCCCAAGGGCCCTTCCTTTGTCTCCATAATTTGTCTCCCTAAACTCATTGCTTCTAGAAACTACTTTTTCTACCTCTATGACTTACCCAATATATGTTGTCTTACAATTTGGGTCTTGGCTCTGAATTCTTTCCCAGCCAGAACCCAAATTCCAAGATTGCTGAACCCAGGTGAGGTCTGACCCCACCGGTCAGACACCTGGTTGCTGCCCTCCCCTGCCCGACTCCAAGAGGCAACAACACACAACTCCACCAACTGAGCCACACTGGCCAAGACAGGACAGCCCTTCTTAAGTAAGGATTTTCCGTTTCTTTTAAAAACATGTATTTTTATTGATTTCAGAGAGGGAGAGGGAGAAAAAGAAACATCGATGGTGAGAACCGTTGATCAGCCGCTTCCTGCATGTCTCACACTGGGATTCCACAGGGCATATGCCCTGACTGGGAATCGAACCGTGAACTCCTGGTTCAAAGCTCAACTACTGAGCCATGCCGGCTGGGCCATGTTCTTTTTTACTAGCAGAGAGGAAACCTCCACCTAAGCCATCTGCATTTCCTTTCCTCCTGTCTCCAGTGCCTTCTCAGGATTGTGGCTTGCTAGCACATCCCCCAGAAATACTTAAAGGGGGGCTCTATGGGGTGGGGACTTGGGTTGGAGGAAGCCAGTCTGCAGCCTCTCCCTGGTCACTCCCGAGGCTCCCCAAACTGGGCGTCATTAAGGCTCCCTGTTCTCTCTGGCTGCTGCCTTCTATCCTTCGTCTGCTTAGGTGCATCGCTAGCTAAAAAGGTGAAATAATTCTTTAGTTCATCTGTTTCTTGCTAACAAAAATATTCATAAAGATACATTTGTTTTTATTTATTGATTTCAGAGAAGAGGGGGAGAAATATCAATGATTAGAATCATTAATTGGCTGCCTCCTGCCTGGGGATGGAGCCCACAACCTGGGCAGGTGCCCTTGACCAGAATTGAACCTGGGACCTTTCCGTCTGCAGGCCTATGCTCTAGCCACCGAGCCAGGCCAGCTCAGGCTACCTAAAGACGAATCAACTGCTAAGGGGGAGGAGGAGGGTTTGAGGCAGGTGCTGGCAGCAGAACGAGCCCTGGATTGGGAGCCTGGGCTCTGTAATTACCCTGATTAGTTGTATGACCTTGGCCAATGACCGGACACCATTTTATCTCCTCCTCCAGACCTCCTCTCTCACAGTAAGGAGGCCCGTGTAGGTGGCCTCCTCCAAAACGATGCAGGGTGTTTTGTGACTTTTCTGTGCTCCAGGTTAACAAGGGCATTTAGAATGAGAACAGGGAGATCAGAACAAATCCCAGGGTCTCAGACACGCACTTCTTCTAAGAGCGCATGCCCCAATCTGTACGCTCTACACATCTCCTTAAGGAGTCCCTCGCTTTAAACCAGGAAGCAGCCGAGACCGGTTTGGCTCAGTGGATAGAGCGTCGGCCTGCGGACTGAAAGGTCCCAGGTTCGATTCCAGTCTGGGGCATGTACGTTGCTTGTGGGCACATCTCCATTGTGGGGCGTGCAGAAGGCGGCTGATCGATGTCTCTGACTTTCTATCTCTCTCCCTTCCTCTCTGTAAAAAATCAATAAAATATATTTAAAAAAAAACCAAAACAAAAAAACAGGAAGCAGGCTTGAAAGGACTCCATCCCTTTGAAGTCATTAGGACCCAGTCTTTCGGCTGCATCCTGGGGGTGGTGTGGAGGGCGGGAGTATGCCCCAATTTCCCCTTTCATAGATATTCAGAGAATATACTGGACACAGACTCTCGTTTAAGTTAGGAATGTGAGTATCTTTTTTTAAAAATAGAAAATCATCCAGCCGATGTGGCTCAGTGGTTGAGTGTCGACCTAAGAACCAGGAGGCCACGATTTGATTCCTAGGTTGTGGGCATGATCCCGTGTGGGGCATGCAGGAGACAGCCAATCGCTGATTCTCCCTCACTATTGGTATTTCTGTCTTCTCCTTCCCTCCTCTGAAATCAATGAAAATACAGTGGTACCTCAAGATACGAGTGCCCTAACATACGAGATTTTTGAGATACGAGCCGTC
Source organism: Lasiurus borealis (assembly GCA_004026805.1). Classification (NCBI taxonomy): domain Eukaryota; kingdom Metazoa; phylum Chordata; class Mammalia; order Chiroptera; family Vespertilionidae; genus Lasiurus; species Lasiurus borealis. Next base: position 2,414 of record PVJN01002811.1, on the reverse strand, counting down.
GAGCAAGCGAGCGATTTTTGCTTTGAAATACGAACATTTGAGATATGAGTAATCGAGCACGGATCAGCCGGCTGCACACGACTCACCAGTTTACTGCGACTCGAGCGTCTCATAGTTTCCCACGCCTCAAGGTTACGGAACGAATTAAACTCGTATCTCGAGGTACCACTGCATATAAAAAAAAATCAGTGGGAACCACTCACTATTTCATAACCCAGGTTTACACAGCACGAACCTAGGCAAACACTCCTCGGCCTTTTCCTTCCTTGTAACAGGAAGTTGGGTGACACCATCTCCAGACCCATTTCTGCCTGGTCCAGCTTCGTGCAGAGCATCTTCACACAGACTTGACTCATGTGAATCTCACACGACGGTGACACAATGCAGGTGTGTCAATGTCTCATTTAACAAAAGTGGGAAAGACCATGCAGGTCAGGAAAGGCCCAAAGTTCTACAGACCGAGGAGGAGGAGAGAGAGCATCAAAGCATCCCTCGGGCATCGCTCTCCACCCCTCTCCTGGCATCTCTTTGGGTTGACAAAGTCATACGCAGGGAAAATCCGTACCCATTTAATTAAATGTTTATTCAATGAAAGTATGTATAAAAACTTACAAATCTTAGAACTCAACTATACATGAAGTAGGATGACGGGGTGGTCGGTTTGAACATACATGGACAGCATAGCTATTGTCCTTCCCTCTCCCCTTCGGTCCTTAAGCCCGGCTCCCGTTCTGTCACAAGGAAAGACTAACGGACCGATTTTACTGTTGGCAGGCCGATAGAGGAAACCTCAGGTGTTAAAAAAAATAAAGATAAAATTGGAGACTAAATATCAAAGTCATGTGTTTTTTGTTTTTCTCCCAAACAGTAATTAGGTTTTTTGGTCCTGATTTCTCTTTGCCACGTTTGATGTTTTTTTTTCAGTGAGTGTTGCCAGTAAGCTAGTTAGCATTAATTTAAAAAACCCTTAAGGCTCCCATGTTCTTTTGCTCACAGCTTCCCCTCTAAGATCCTGTGTCCCTTTTCTGTAGCAGACACACTGATTAAAAAGCAGCAGGTCGGTGCTAAAACCCATTTACCACTGGCAACTGCTAGAGTGGCGTGTCAACTATATTCAGAAAGACCATGGACAGAAGAGGACTTTCCATCTGATTTTTAAAAACCCACACACATTTACCGGAAATGAAAATACAGTACTCGGTGGTTTCGCTTGGAAGGAAGCCAGCGATGAGATAAGGCATGTGCATTAATTCACCTGTGTACAGCAAGGATCGCCACGTTTTCTCTGACAAACACACAAACCCACGGCTTGTCATGTTTTATCCAAAAATTAAGATTGCCATCACATTATTACTTTTTTTTTTTTTTTCTCTCCCCTGTGTTTTGTTCAAGTAGGTTTCTTAACGAATGATTTTTCCTTGACTGGACATAATCTCAAAGAATGCATTCTGAAACGAGACACCTGCAGGATGCACACTCAGAGTGTTCTCTTGGGTCTAAGGTTTTTCCACACCGAGGTTTTGCATAGTAAAGAGCCCAGCTGTGTCTCCAAGAAGCAATGCTGGATTTCCTGACATCGTGTTTCTGAGGAGGGAGACGCTGCCCAGGGAAGGTCATAATTTTTAGCTTACCGAATTGCATTCTGGGTGGTGCGTTTTTGTTCAACACCCTTCCATCGGTTCCGAGCGAGTATGCTCGGAAATCATCTAAGACTCCAAACCCCTTGGAGTTTGTAAGTACCACCGGCTGTTTACCTTTCGGAATTATGTCCCCTGAACGAAGGCGAATGTTCCAGGTTTATAATGCACAGAGCCTTACGGAGGAGGGGGAAGAGGGAGAAGGGGCTGGGGACGCACGGGCAAGGGGAGGAGGGAAAGGGACCCCCGGACCTCTCTGTATCATGCCATGGAGAACGACGGTTCTGACACGGGAAAGGGAAGGAAGACAGTCTTAATAAAAAAAAACAAACAAACCAACGACAGTTTAAAAAAAAAAAAAGATAAGTAACATTCAGTCCAACAACACGGTTTCCTGTTCCTTTTTAATGCTCGCGAGCACGGGGTGGTCGGGCTCCGTGACCTCGGAGTCCCCGCTGCCCAGGAGCAGGGCCCGCCCGTCGTCCAGGGCGAACGCGTCCGAGTTCTGGCTCTGGCACGAGTGCTTGACCACCTCGTTGGGCGTCGAGAAGGTCTTGTCGCACAGGTTGCACTTGTAGGGCTTGTTGGCCTGCACCAGCATGTTGTCCATCTGGCTGCCCTCCTCGAACGTGCACAGCTCCAGCGTCTGCTTGTCCACCATGGTGTACGTGTCGATGCTCTGGTTGAGGCACACGTGCCGGGCGGCCTGGTTGGCCCGGCAGAAGCTCTTGTCGCACGTGCTGCACTTGAAGGGCTTGCCCGTGTGGATGTACATGT